>OX328124.1:96261303-96268803 GCA_946811695.1 Gonocerus acuteangulatus | reverse complement strand
AGAAATTACGACCAGTATGAGTATATTAGTAACTTGGGTCCGGAGTAAACCCCCCCCCTCCTAATGAACCGATTTAGATTATTTTTACAACACATATTTACCTGTAGATTACCACTACGAATGCCGAGTTTCGTCGAAATATACCAAAAATCACGGCTGGTAGTGGCGAATTGGTATTGTGGGTCCAGAGTTAACCCCACCTCCTTATGAACCGATTTAGTTCATTTTTCTATCTCACTTTTCTCTCTATATTACCATTACGAATACCAAGTTTCGTTGAAATATAACAAATATTATGGCTGACATGGTCAAATTAGTGTTTTGGGTTCGGGGTAAACCCCCCCCTTCCGGTGGACCGATTTCGGTGGTTAACGAACTCGTTCAATCGTTTGCTAATTGAATGGTATATACCAAGTTTCGCGACGAAAAAACAAAAACTCTGGCCCCTATCGTGTTAACAGACATATATATATATATATATATATATATATATATATATATATATATATATATATATATATATATATATATATATATATAAATTTTAACGGGGGTCATTTTCGTTGTCTACTAGGTAGGATCGATAAAGATTTGAAGAAATTTTTCAAAAATTCCGTCATGAGTGCAACCTCAATAGCTACTTCCCTTCGGAGGAAAGTGCTAAAAGGTTCTGAAGCAATATTCGATGGGGCAACGTCAATCAGAGATATAAGTGCTTAAAACTTAAAAAGTGTTCGTTTTGTTTTTTCGAAAGGATTTTTCTCTTTGTTTATCTCACTTTTTAATTGGTTGTTTCTTATTTTAAGTTGCATTTATCAGTAAAATTAGTATAGTAGTAAAATAAGCTAAGAAACGGTGAAAGGTATTGGTAATAATAAGTTTGGAGTGGCTGTGGTAATCAAGATGGCTGTGGCTAATCATGATGACGTAGTTTGTTTTGAATTTTCCTGTCTATATAACCTTCCTCATAGCCTCTAACTGAAGTTATCGTTATTTCTTATTTTATAGAAAGATTTAACCCACGACAGAATGAACTTTTATTCGCCATGAAGCACATATTTACAGTTGATTATAACAGTAAAACGAATTTGCTAGTAAAACAAGATACTTAAAATGACAACGAATTTTTGGTTGTTTAGAATAGAGCCTTCTTAGCAGTAGTCAAAGAGGAAGTACGTTTTCAGTACATAATTGTATTGACTTATACAGATTAAGAATTATCCGTTTCTGTGTAAGTTGGCTACTGTCAGTTTCCTATGATTTGTAATGCTAATTTTTTTTTTTTTTTTTTTTTTTTTTTTTTTTTTTTTTTTTTTTTTTTTTTTTTTACGGCGCATCTACATCTTGGCCATTAGCGCCGGGCTATCTATAGGTTGCCGCCCTTTTATAATGCCAACCGGTGTATTCAACGTGGCTATAGCCGTTGGCTTGTAATGCTAATCTATTCCATTTCTTCGAGATGTACGTAACCGCGCTAAGATGACGCAGTTCCTGCGAATCGGACTTTTTTTTCCCCCACGAGGAAAAAGCAAATGCGATAAAATAGAGAACAGGTGGGGGGGGGGGCGATTTCAACGAACGATTCTCCCGAATGTTTCTAGGAAGTTCCCAAGTCGACAAATGAGCTCATATTGAAACGGCCCAAGGGTCCTTGGAACTGCTAATATTCAATTACAACTTCCAAAGATGTGATTTGTTTACCTCTTACGCAACTGGCACCAACTTCTTTAGTTTAACACTAATAACCAATAAATCGTCCTAAAATAGAACTTTTCTTAGAAATATTTCCCACATTTTATTTACTTTTATTATTATTATTATTTTTGTGTATACCTTTTAGAACCATATTGTAGTAAAAATGTATGTACTTCAATCAAAAATTTTCTTCCTACCCATTTACTTATTTCATTAAAGTCCCCAAAACTTATAATTTTGAAATGTATTAAAGGAGGAAAAAAAAAACTTAACAATTAGAAAGGGACCTATTAAAGCTCGTTCAAAAAATTATCTTCAAATCAGCATGGCTTTCACTCGCATCAGGACTTATTTTTTGCCCATTTAAAACTTTTTCTTCACATAAACACTCTTGGATATAATTTTTGATTAGTTAAGGAAGAATTTTAGCCCATAAAAAAATTGTTAAAAAAAAAAAAAAGTTAACAGGTAGTATTACCCCTTATACTATTTTCTAGTAAAATGAAAGTCATCTTAGCATGTTTCCTTATTTCCCTTATTCCTGGTGTGAAAAGTAGTAATTGAAATGCTCAAACGTTTTACTATTTCAGCTGAAAACTTTATTTAGTATTGTATTTATAGTTTAACATTCAAATACAACAAACAGCTATTTTTTGTTAAATAATCAATACAGTAGAAACTCGATCGAAGTATTAGAGGAGGGGCGGGAGGAGATTTTACTAGCGAGGGGTGGTCGTGAGGAGGCGCAGGAGGTAGAGGGGGCGCGAGGAAAGGGTTACCATATAGATTATTATATTTACATACATAAAAATATTATTAACTATTATATTGCTTTAAATTTTCAATAAAGAGTTCATAGTTTTTAAACTTTTTTAATAGGTATTCCATTATCCGGATTTTCAATTATCCGGACTGATCTTGGTCCCAATTAGTCCGGATAATCAAGTTTCTACTGTATTTTAAAGAAAAATGAGACGTGTCTATGTTCTCCCTCTTTTTTTTTCCCCGAACCTCCCACAAAAATAACCAAAAGAAAAGAACTCCAGGCCCGACAATCGGGTCCTAGGGCCCCGTGGAGAGTACGCCTTATTCTACCAACGGTAATTGAAGGGACTATGATAGAAAAAAAAATGGGAGTAAAGCTAATGTGAAATATGAAATTTGTAAAAGTGCGGGACACGGGGAGGGAACTCTCTCTCTCTCTCTCTCTCTCTATATATATATATATATATATATATATATATATATATATTTTATATATATATATATATATATATATATATTTTATATATATATATATATATATATATTTTATATATATATATATATATATATATATACACATAAGTAATCGATGAGAGTATGTACTTGTCCACTAAGTGTGAACATACACGTTGTCACTAGCCTAGTAAGAGTGGAAGATGAATGGTTGTGTTCATTACTGGACGGATTGTACTGAGCACTTTTTGTCCACCAACGTGTGATTGAGTACTAGTTACTAAGCCAGGGACAAGCACTTAGCTCGTGTAAACTAGGCATTTCAACAAGTAGAATACAAGAAGGCAAGGGAAGTGATTTATTTCCTCATTCAATTGACTACTATTGCTTATCACGTTTTCACAAAGATGGTGCGAAGAGTGTATTCAAATAAGATGGGTAACCTTCTATATTTTTATGTTTAATTATTATTGCGACATTTCGGACCTTATTGTCCTGTTTCAGGACTCTTAGTTTGTAATCTACTATATATTTGTCAAATACCACTCACTCACTCACTGACCTATCATCGCCCAGCCCAAACCGCTCGACAGAAAATTTTGAAATTATGCATGGACACTCCCTATATAACGTAGGCGCTCACTAAGAAAGGATTTTTTAATATTCGAATTTTTAAGTATCTTTAGGGGGGTTTAAAGTTTGAGTTGGTTAGAGCATGCAAGCCTAGGCAGCATGCGTTGCTAGGACGATGCAGAACAGCTGTTACCGTACATTATCTATTTCATTGTATTATTTTTAATTGAGGTTAATTTCAACTATGATGGCAGTCCTTGAATTACTAGAAATAAAATGTGATTTTGCCCCTCATAGAGTTTACGCCCTGGTGATGGCCCATCCGAGGTAATAATATCCCGAACCACTTGACACAAAAATTTGAAATTTTGCACGGACAATACGTTTAGAGTGTAAACACTCGCAAGAAAGTTTTTTTTTATATTCAAATGTTTAAGTACTTTTAGGGGGTTTTGAATTATTAAGAAGTTCCTCATCGGCTCAAAAATGGTTCGATTTTGATAACATTTGGTACAAAAATCCTTCTTCTCATTTAAAAGGTCAAGTTCATTAACCAGTTGAATCCGTTTACTGGAACATGGTTTTTGGAGCAAAATTTGTGCGAAAGATTCCTTAACGTAGGAAAACGAATGAAACCATTTTTAAAGCGAGTTCTGTCGCCATTTACCAGATAAATTGAAAGAAATACTTTTCAAAACTAATTTTTTGTTTGGGTATTTAGAACCAAAGTATGTATATGGAACAAAATTGTATGAAGGGTGATACAAAGTTTTCAGATCTCTGTATATTTTCTAAAATATCTCGAAAACGGTTGGGAAATCGTAGTAAGTGGAAGGCGGCTATTCAAAAGGTTACTAAATTCTCTACAATAAGATTCTGTTGTAATGTTCAGTGGGGCGATGTCAATCGAAGAGATAAGTGCTTAAAACTTAAAATTTGTTAGATTTTTTTTTTTTTTTTTTTTTTTACTCTCCAACGGAAACAAGCTTGGTTACCTCCACATGGTGTTTCCTGGGTAACTTTAAAGTCCGTGCAATAATAAGCTGTACAAAATTATGTAGTAGCGTTAATTTTGATCATATCTTATTTAACTCAATATAAAACAATATAAAAAATTCTTATCGGCCTTGGTGAAGCACGGGTATTCAGCTAGTTATACATATTTTATATCATTTAGGTTCTGAATTGTCATACAATGCATTATGTTAATGTTAGTATTCTTTCAACATAACATAATAATATGATCATTCATAAAATAAATTATATAAAATATGTATAATTACAGAATAAGAGGCCTGAAATAAAAAAATAATGTATGAAACACCACAATAAAAATTAAATATAAAAATTTCTTTAGGTTCTACTCATCTTAGTTGAATTCTATCCATCTTATTAAATTTTTATTTGTGAACTTATAACTAAAACCTTTTATTATGCTTCAATCACTAATGCTGTTTCAGTTTAATCATCACTAAAGCATATTTATGCTAAAAAATAAAAATTGTAAAACAATGGAGAAATGTGAGCTGCTGAGCACCGGAAATCTCCAGCACAGGAGGGTCGGTTGCCTGGTGAGGGCAGCCCTCTACTCAGTTACTCACGACCTTCTACCTGCTCAGCATCTAAAGGGTTAAAGGCTCTTCTCTACTTGTTTGTAAATAAGGTATGTTATTAAAATAAAACATTTAAAAATAACATTTATTTTATTGGTTTTAAAGAAAACCATCATGTACATTTATAAAATAGATTTATAATACTTCATATCCAAATTACCTTTAAGGCACATTGCGCCGAAAAGTCAACAAAGCACAACAATGAGATTGATAACACTATAACGTAACTAATTTTAGGCACTTTGGCAAAACATTGAAATGAATGTACAAATGGGAAGGTGCGATTGCCTGAAGCTGCTTGATAAAATATATAAATTCGAAATTAAGCTTTGTAACAAAAAGAAATATCTGGATGCATACTGAATGAATAATAAATGTATCATGTTAATTAGAAAGAGACCAAGCACCATTACTCAAAAAATGAAATTTTGATTCCTTTCAGCTATTTAGCAATTGAGAAATGGAACCATTGTGAAATTAGTTTTGAAACTTTATAGCTATAGCTTTACCGCTTATAGCTTGAGTACTAGAGATTTCAAAAATAACAAATCACTGAATCTCAGTGGGGCTACAACTTGAAGAACAGTTTTTCAGAACGTTGATCTTGTTACTAGGTCCCTTTCTGATTAATATGATCCTATTGTTCATAGAAAATTCTTGAAGCATTGAGACAGAAGGAATGTGGACAAAGACTGTTTCTTCAATGTGTTGACAATCCATTTTGATCAATTGGTAGAAAACTACTGCTAAAAATGTACATATATTGCAAAATCCAAGAAAATCCAGCTGTGGAATAATTGAAACAAAATTTTTTAAATAACACACAAACTCGATTATTTTTTAAGTGGATTACGACAGAGTTTTCATTATCTTCTATAATTACAATTGTGTAAAATATTATGTCCCAAATTTTGATCAAAACTTTTTTTTTAAAAGATATATATTATATTCATTATACATATTCTATAGTTTTCAATATATTTAGATAGGCATTCTATTTTTAATATACAACCATCGATTTTTCATGGGTTTAGCATTTAATGAAATAAAATACAGTTTTATATTTAAAAAAGTTATTATGATAAAAATTGGGCAGAAGCTTGGAACTTTGAACCCATCAAACTTTAAAAAATTAGACAAAGACAAAAAATACAAAAATATCTTTATTTACATTTTTAATACGTAAATAATGATTAGGACAAGAATGTTACTTAGGCACAATTTGATACTAAAAAAAAAAAAAAAAAAAATCATTTATAACAACAGTGAGAATGAAATATACTGAGAGTCAATTTATTATGTTAACAAATAAATGGATGTATTTATAGAAACTATGAATGTCTTCAAAAGTGAAATATATTTGGATGTTTTTTCTAACAAAACACGAAATGGACGGCATAAATATTGTGAAGAATATTGCAGACACAAAAAAAATATGTGGTAAGGTATTATGAAACTAAGTGGCAAACAGTGACAAAGAGACTAACAGGAGTTTGACACAATAGCTTGAAGAAAATAAGGAATCACTTAGGTTATCCCCAAAATAACAAAAAATCATCATGAAATACTCTAATGCTAGAAATAAAAAATAAATAAGAGAAATCAACGGATTAAATGAGCTAAAACATGTTAGGGAGGTATACTCTGGAAAAACTACAATTTTTATGTTATAAAGTAGGGAATGTTTCTATATTTTTCAATTTAAAATTTAATGTAAAAACAATTGAATGTGACTATGCATAAATATTTCGACACATGATAGGGCATAAATCAGGTCATGATTTCAAGTTGACGTAATTAAAATTTTATATACAAAAGACATTCAGAATTAGCAATAGACAAAAGAAATACAGAATGCACAATTTATCTCAAACATTGGTGAGTCCAATAAGACATTTAAGTAAAATAGGTATACTTATTTTTATTAGATTATATGACAATAAAATTTGGTTAGGGCCTAGCTTAAAGTAAATAATTTAATACTGCTTCACAGAAAATAGTGCACACAACTACAGGTCTGTATAATTATATAAGAATATCGTTCATTTGTACACAAATACACTAATTATAAATATAAGTTTACATAATAAATCTGAAATCAATATTTTCCGAATAGGATCTTAAACCTTGTTCTACCTTAAAATGCAGATGAATTTAAAGCTCATGGCAGACAGAAACCTTCCCTTTAACAATTTATTTTATTTTGCCTTCCGATTTCTATGAAATGAAACACAACAGCATGTTAAAATTTTAAAGTATTTTTACTACTATTCTAAAAATCACAATTCATTATTTACAAAATAAATACTATTAAAAAAAATAACCTACCTATTTTATTATTAAGTACTAAAGCAACAAATAATTGTTTGTTCTTGCAATGCTGTCTGAGGAGATCTACCAT
>OX328124.1:96003803-96256303 GCA_946811695.1 Gonocerus acuteangulatus | reverse complement strand
AAAAGAAAATGTATTTAGAGCTTTTACATTTGAAAAATGCTTCAGTATGGCCTTGATAGTTTCTAATCAGTCTCTTTCCGGCCTATTACCGCAAAACTATCTCTTTTTAAAATTAAAAGCTCTGCTGCGATGTTTAAAGTGGAGAATGATAAGACTAAGCATATCATTCTTCACTGTAAAATTGTAAATATAAAATAAGAATACTACTGACCACCATGGTTCCAGCATCCATTACTAATATTTTATCTGAATCCATTACTGTATTCAATCGATGTGCAATTGTTAATACTGTACAATTTGCAAATTTATTTCTGATCGTTGTTTGAATTAATGAATCAGTCCTGAAAGAACACACAAGAGAGCAATAAACAAATTTTAAAAATACTAAAACATACAAGAAAGCATTAATTCTGCATATTAAAATATTAGAAGTAGAAAATTACTTAGGTACTATAAAGCAGAGTTTTAAATCAATAATTAAAAATAATCAAATGAAAATCAAATCCAATAACAATTTTTATCTGGTAATTTTAAAATCATATTTTCATTTTTCACTGCCCATCATTATTTTACACAAAATCTTTTTCATCAATAATAGTAATCATTGATGAGTATTATTTTTTTTAATAAGAAAAAACATTTTTGAAAGAGACACCATCAGGGATTAGTGAGTTTTTTAAAACTTTTGAAATTAGGAACAGCAAAGAGCAAGCTATGTAAATAATAAGTTCGACTCGCAAGAAATGCACGGTTCCGTTCATATCCCTAGTGTCATTAGTTAAGGAATAGAAGCAGTTACTGACAGGTTTTAATCTTTTGTGAATAATATAAAATAAAATGGTAAAAATGCAGTTTCACGCCCTCCAAACCGATTTCTTTCAAATTTTGTACAATAACGTATTTTGATGCACTAAACACGAATACGATAAAAAAAACCTTCGCATTTAACTAGGAAAGAAGTTATTAAGCACTTAAGTTCACTGTTATGCAGGTTATGAGAGCTAATGTAAACAACTAAATTTGTGACGACTTTAAGGCATACATGCTATGCGTTTCCGCTCGCTCAAGAAGATAACAAAACCCCAGTCAATCCAACTCGCTAAAATAAATAGAATATAATATTAAGCACTAAAGTTAGGAAGGTTATAAAACTAGGCGTCATCAGCGTATTTGTAAACACGCGCATGCGCAGATATGTAACATTGGGAACTCTCATTTGAAATGTTCAGAAACCATTTATTCAAAAATATTGTTAATTTTAAGGGCATCCTCTCCCGTCGTCATCTGTCGCTTAAGGCCATACATGCTATGCGTTTCCGCTCGCTCATGAAGATAACGAAACCCCAGTCAATCCAACTCGCTAAAATTAATATAATTCTATTAACCTCTCATAACCTGCATAACAGTGAACTTTAGTGCGTAATAACTTTTTTCCTAGTTAAATGCGAAGGTTTTTTTAACGTATTCGTGTTTAGTGCATCAAAATACGTTATTGTACAAAATTTGAAAGAAATCGGTTTGGAGGGCGTGAAACTGCATTTTTACCAATAAAATATCAAAGGGAAGGAAGATTTAAGGGGACACGACAGGAAACTGACAATATCCTAAACGGAAATGATCCCTCCCCTTCTCAACGTTGGCTCTAGGAAAGCACAATTACCAATACATTTCTCATTTTCTTACCTTGTTTGACTAAAATACTCATTTTACTGTTAAATGCAATTCAAAACAAAATAGGATAGCTTTTAATGTTAAGTTACAAATTAAACATGTTTCAACTTACTGTGGATCTACATTAGCGGTAGCCTCATCTAAAACCAAAATTTTGTTATTTCTTACAATAGCCCTAGCAAGACAAACCAACTGTCTTTGCCCAACGCTCAAATTAGAGCCACCTTCTGAAATTTGTGCTTGGAGCCCACCAGACAACTCTTTGACTACTTCTTTCAACTCAACCTATGAAAAAAAATATACTATTATTTACAGCTGTTTATTTTCCATAATTTAGGCATTATACTAAATGAGGTTAAATGACTAAAAAGTTTCAAAAACTAGAATATATGTAAAACATTTCCGTTAATGGCTTATGCACAACTGTATTCCTTAATCCAATTCTTAGTTTTAAAAAAGACGAAACTAAAATAATTGGTTTTCGAAAGGATAAAATAAGTAAACTGCATGCTATTGTTCTGTAATTATTTCAAGATGTTCTTAATAAATGTAAACAAATGACACATTAAAAAAATCACTACAATATAGTCTTCTAACTGAAAGATGAAAATTTGGAGGGGGATTTCTCTTTCCCCAAGAAGTCACAGTATTTTCTGTTTTCTGTTCATTAAAGGCTGGCAGTGAAGACTAGCAGATGTTAGTGAACCAATATTAAAACATATAGTTATAGTAAGACCAAAAACAAGTATCACTAAAAATAAATCCTTCCAATAAAATCAGCCACGAATAAATGAAACTTACCTCCTCAAGTGCATTCCATAAAATGTCATCGTTGTGCTCATCAAAGGGGTCCAAGTTCTTTCTTAGTGTTCCAGAGAAGAGAACTGGTTCCTGGGGTATTATAGATATTTTTGACCTAACCTCATGAAGGCCTACAGACCCTGTTTCAATTCCATCAACTAAAATCCTGCCATCAACTTCTGTTAGCCTAAAAAGTGCAGATATAAGAGACGACTTTCCTGCTCCTGTTCTCCCAACTATTCCAACCTAAGCAAATAAATAAATATATATGAGAATTATCAATTTTCTTAATTGTAAGGGGAAGGTAGTCAATCAGATTATGGAAAAACATAATCTGATTGATGGTAAGAGATTTATTTTTCATAATTTTAGATAAAAATATTCTTTTACTACGAATGCCCTTAAGAGATGGGGAGCTGCAAGGCCTGGGGAGCAGGGCCTGTCCAACACTACTGGTACCTGGGGCGGAATTAAATAGAGCCTCCTCCGCTCATCTTTTCTCATTTCTTCTAATAAACTCTCATTATTTCTCAACAATTTTTTCTATTATCTTTTTAAACAGAAAATCTCAGTTATTCCACACTGTATGCTTGGCTACTCTAGGTTCCGAACTTGTCTCTTCTTGCCGATTCATACTGTCGCGGGCAGATAGTTCCCGGGCACACGGCTAGGGTGCAGCAATTGACGGGGTAGACCTCGATGAACGGCGTTCCGCGAACACATTTTTTCATATATTTTTTTTTATAACTAATACCAAGTCAAATATCTCGGTGTACACATAATTTCAACAGAAAAGATCACTGTCGGAGGGATCCTAACTGTGTAAAGGGACCAGGTACACAGAGAGAAAACACTATTCAACAGGCTGAAACTGCATTTTTATGAACTAGAGCGGATACATGAGTGACTAGTGCTTACGAAACTATCCCTAGATATTGCAAAAAGCTGTCACAGCAGTGGTTTTAAGTCCCAAAGTGAAGAAATGCCCTTACAAAAGTGGATGTCAGTCTCAAATGGGTAAATAAGCTTATTTGAATAATTGTTAATTTCAATTTTTTTAAACAAAATTATGTGATTTTCTTCATGAATATTTACATTATTATCATACCTTTTCCTGAGGGAGTATAGTGAAGTTCAAATTTTTCAAAACCCAAGGTTCATCTGGACTGTAACGAAGGAAGACATCAGAAAATTCTACCTTCCCAGATTCTGGCCATGAGGCCTTTGGTTTTTTATCTACATAAAAAATAATAATTAATGCGATTTGATATGAGTAGTAATAATTGAAAAACCAAATAGAATTAGATGTTTTTTGGACATACCAGGTGGAGACTCCAATGGAGGTTCACTTTCTAATTCAGAATATTCTAGAACTCGTTCAACAGAAGTCATTTGATTTTCTAGCTCTGCTGACTGCCTCATACCCCATTGAAACATTCCAGTTAAACCAATCGACTGAGAAATAGCAAGTCCAACATTCCCACCAAAATTTTCTGGAATAAAAAAATGTGTTCTGAAAAAATACATCTCTTAAAAAACACAATAGCAAAGATATTAGAAATGAAAAAGAACATTATATTTTTAGTATTAATTCATTGCATAAACTTTTCAATGGCAAATTCAAAGCTGAATCAGCAGTTCTTTCACCTTGTAGCAATATCAGTCGTATTTCAGATGAAGGAAACATTAACCCCTTTGATACAGAATTAAATTGAACTGCTGTGTTCCTAGGAACATAGCAAGAAATACATATATCATCAAATATTCAAAGAAGAAAATCTTACCTCCTCCCAGTACCAAGAAACTGAGAGTAACTAAAGCAATGTAAACAAGGCAGACCAGATCCAGCCAAAAACCAAAAGCTCTACTCGATGCTATGAACAAGTACCAAGCAGATGAATGCAGATCCTGAAAAAAAGAAGAAAACATTATGCTCTGAGAAACTTTTTATATCAGATAAAAGAAAAACCTATTCAGCACACTTTATAATTATAAAACTATACTAGCTTAACTAAATAATTGACTATTTGGGGTATCATTATAAATTGATTATATTCTTTGTGCAATGAGAAAAGAGAATGAATATAAATGTTAACTGGTTGTACAATATAAAACATTTTGTGTTTTAATCCTTATTGCTGGGTTGTCATATTTTTTTTTTTTTTTGGGCGCAGGGACATCCAGGGTGCAGCAAGGAAATTTCCCAACGAGCCGTGAGATGAGAAAATTCCTGCTGCCGGTTCTCCCACACATAAATCTAAGGGTTGTCATATTATTCAGATTAATGACCTGTTTTGAGTGCTCAAATTTTCTTGGGATACGACCTTGTCTTCTGCAAGTGGAATGCCTAGTCTGGATCCAAGCACTTTCACAAAATGCTTGCCTCCTCCCCTATTCAGCATTGGGGACGATGGGCACCCAGTTCTCTGCTTTGTGTATTTCCACACAAACGTCTCTTGCTTGACAGCACCTCTGCTTCCATTCCTGTTCAATGGCTTCCATGGTAAAGTGAGTTTGTCGTTCCTCTTTTAGTCTGGGGCCTTTTGAATGTCTCAACAGCTTTGCGAATCAGACATATCCCAAGGTAGTCTTTTTTCGAGTAGTGTAATTCTATTTTTCTAGCTCTTCTGATCGTAGTTCTCTGGTTCGTTGTTATTTCCCCACATCTCTCAACAGTATCAACTTCCTTGGTATTATAACCAGTAGCTTCCATGCCTCGGCTGCAGAAGGCCAATTCGATTTGGGCGTGAATTACACTGTGAGATGAACTAAAGTACAAATGACGTATTTGTTCTGAGCTGGGTGGTAGGATTCGGTGAGCTGGTATCGTTCTGAGGACGTCAACTTTCTGTAGCACGTCTGCATGGATTCCATGATATGATAGCATGGCCCAGAAGTGCTGAGAACGTTTCTGGCTTTTCTCTACATACTCCATCTGCCCATAAACTTCATGATTGAAGAAGATAAGGAGGGAAAAGACCTCCTGATAATTAAGCAACCTAATGACTCACTCATTCACGTGGTCTACAGAAAGCCAATGGTCACAGGATGATACTGTGCACTCAAAATAGTCACTAGAGAAGATGTTTAACTTTAGTTGTTTAACTAGATATTGAGAAATCAAGTTATTCCTTCAAATTTTTTTTTATTTTTTTATTTTTTCGAACATGGACTGCCCAGATCATTCAAAATAATCACTGCTAGAGAAATAAGCTGTAAATGTAAAATATTGCATTAAAAAATTAGGTTTAAGGTCTCATAAAATATAAGTTCAACTTTACAATAAATGTCTCATTTCTTTTAACATTTATTTAAATTGAGGCCATAACCAAGCTCCTAAACATCAGATTGCATAGCTTTAAACATTTATTAAGCTTATACTTTCTATTATTGTAGATTAATACTGCATAACATACCTGATGATTATCAAATTCCCGTATCAGAATTTTTTCAGCTTGGAATGCTCTAATTGTTGTAAGTCCTTGTATTGAAGCATTCAAATGGCCAAAAACAGGACTCCTAGCTGTGAATAAGCCAAAAGATGTTTTTAAAAAATAAAATAAACATAACAATCTAAACTAAAATCAAATAGCTTGTTCAATCGGTAAATGTATGGCTAGTTCATCGGACACTAGCACTGTAGCATAACATGATCCACTCTAAGGCAGCAGATGATTCTATTCGTAAATCTTCTGCAAGCAAACATGACATATAGACTCAAAGAATAAGAATTTTTATGACATTTATTTTTGATAATGACCATTAGCACTGTGAATGTAGGGATGAAATAACTTTATAACAGATCATAACGAAATTCATTGAACATTGGACAATCTCCCCCATGTATTTTCATTACAATTCAATAGTAGAAGGCTTTGCCTTTTTGACTATACACTTTTTGAAACATAGAATTGGAAAAAGAAAAGATCCATACTTATTCCATTCCAAATTAAAAAGTTATGTATTTTGAAAGATGTTTAAAAATTAGGTCTGAGAAAATCCTAATAGAAATTAAAATGTAAAGCCTGCTACCTAAAGGATCATATTGGAAACCCAGTGGCCATGAGTGCTAAGGCATAGGCATTCCCTGCTTAAGGTCGTGGGTTCGATTCCCACTAGGAGTGGTGGTTTTTCTTTCGAAAAAAGAAAAGGCATTAGCCCTATCCTGGCTAGAAATCTATAGTGGTAACCTATAGACAGCCTGTCCTAAAATTCATTGTCAATAATAAATGGACATTAAAATTTAAATAAATAAATATTTATCTTAAGCCAGACAATGTTATTGGTATATAAAGCTCAAAGTGTATTGCTTCATAGCCCTTTTTCTTGTAAAATATAAGTAGATGCAATAGGGTTGCACACAATTAAAACACCATTTCCTCCATATGACGATTTCAGAATTTTTCAACTATAATTCTCATCAAGTGATATAGACATTGTCTATTAGAAAACCAATAACAATTTCATAAGAGTTAACTGTTAAACATTTGCAGTTAAATATTATTTATGTTCATAATTTAGAAGTAAAACCTTTGGCACAAAAAGAGTGTCATCTATTTAACTCAATAATAACTAATGTTACAGAAGGTTCTGAAAAATAATTACATGTCTTCTTTGGAAGTTATTTTTTAAATATACATACTTATGCCTTCCAGCCGCTTAACACTCCTTGATGTTGAGAGGTAAAAGTTTCGAAGATAGTAGAATATAACAGCTGCTCCAAATGTAGGTAATAAGAGTGATGGACTAACCGATGCAACAACAATTATTATAGCCAACAGAGTAATTCCAATCTGAAAGATCATAAAGAAATTAACAAACAACTACAATTTAAAATATAATAATAATAAAAAAAAAACATAAATTCAAGTAACAAATGTGCAGTGGTAAAGCTCTTTTTTAAAAATTATAATTTTAAAAAATTCTTCACCTGAATAACATCCATCATTGCCACAGGAAGAAGTTCATCGATTGCACCCATGTCTTTAGAAAACCGGTTTAACACTCGGCCTGAAATACATTTAAATTTAAATTGAAAATATGATAAACAATAAAATTATACTATTGTAATAGTATTTTTTTTTTACCATAAATATGCTCTAGCGGTGACTAAACTGATAAAGTGTTACAAAAAAAGTGTCTGCTGGCGTTCGTGCATGCACGGGGGCCTTGTTCGAACATAGCCACCGCACATGCACCTATGTGATTACATAGGTTTGTCAGGTGGATCTAAAGCATATATATGTTCCTGAATTTGAGCAGCCGGCTCTAAACGAAATTAATTTTTTATACGAATTCCATAAAAGAAAACTTAGTTCAATTTGGCTAATTTCCGCAAAATAACTGAGCAATGAATGTTTGAATATATATAAATATATATAGGCTCTCTGGGCACTCAAGACCTATTATAGATCTGATTTTTTTTTCTTTTTTTTTTAAATCTTGTTTTCAACAAAAATATAAAAACAATTAAAAAAAAAAAATCAAAAGTATATAAGGGTCATTTTACAGAAAAGTAGCACTTTTGGTGAAAACTTTTTTCTTTTTTTTTTTCATTTTCTTTGTTTGATTTTTACCTCAGAGATAGTAAAGCATGTCTAACTTAATATTATCAAAGCACATAAATAAATAAAGTGTTTTGGGGTACTTATCAAACAATGTTATCAAATCACAAGAATAAAAATCAACTGATTTTTTATGAAGAGCAGGGGAGTGATAAACTATTTTTACTACTCGTCATTTTACTTGAAAAAAACTTTCAAAGCAGATCCTCTCTTTCCAGAAATCAAAATCAAGCTGAAATCATTTGTTTTTGTGTACAGTGAGATTCTAAATTAGCTGACTGAAAAATAAAAAAGCCACACAAATGTTGTGTTTTCATTGTGACAGGGGAGTGATAAAATTTTGTGTGACAGACATTAGTGAAGCTTTTGTCATCCTTTAGGATAATATTTTTTAGTTTTTTCTCTTTCAGCTACATTCGTGAGGGCATAATGAAAGGGCTTTGCAAAGCTCCAGCTCCAGATCAAAGGTTGTTACAGATCATCCAATGCTAGGTATGATTCAAAATAGTTTTGTATCATCTTACTAAAAAACAAAAATATTAATTTTTTTTTCCTTTTCTTTTGGTGCATCTACTGCTGAGGTCATTAGCAATATTAATATTTTCAATACGGACAGAATAATTGACAAAAACCAAAAAGTGCTACTTTTCTGTAGAATCGCCCATAAAAAAATATCAGTCCTGTAACAGGCTGGTCCTACAGTACATGAGTTGAGGCCTGCACTACTTGAGCGTGCCTAGCCCCAAAACAAAATAATAAACAGCAATACATTTTAATAAATCTCATAATTGTATTAACTCAAGATTACCTGAAGAATTGTTGTTGAAAAACCACATTGTAGCACGAGTAATGCATGTAAACATTGTGTTGTGTAATTTAGTTGAAGACTTCATACACATGCTAAAAAACAGGAATGACCTAGCAAAGGTGATTACTATTGTAGCAGCAGTTAGAGCAGAAAACACATAGATACAAAGTTCTCTTGAAGCAATAAAGAAATAAGGAGCAGGAATGGGCTTAGAAAAAGTTTCATTTGATGGCAGTGAACTGTTTGATAAAGTAAGATTGTAGATAGATGAATTGGTGGTAATCAGAAGAGCATTATTAGTGCTCTGAGAAATGTATTCTTCCACATTTACCCTGGAAACAAAAATAAAGTATTAATCTCTTACAGATTATTATAAACTAACAAATTAAAAAAAAAAAAAAAAATGTTCAAACAAAAAAATAATGGAGTATCTGATGGAGCAGAATGGTATTTCTGTGTAAAAAAAAAAAATTGACCGCTGGAGTAAGCTTGTCAACAATAATAAAAATAAAGTAATTAATTTTGTTTAATGCTAAAATAGGGTGACAGAGACCAATGATCACTTTGAAATGGAGATAAATCACACCTTTGAAATGTCATGATAATTTTGTCAGAGGTTTTCTTTTCAGTGCTAATTCTTTTTAACTGCTTAAAAGCTATGCCCGGGTATCTTCGGGCCGACTGGACGCCCTCTACAGGCTATGCTCAAGTATCTTTGGATGAGTCATTAAGTGGCGTACCTGCTTTTTATAAAACTTTCAGAATATTATCTGCTCTCTATGAGTAGAATGTCGTTATGTCTAAATTACCTTTCTCTAGATGTCATAGGTATCACTTCTTCCATAATTCATTACTAATATAAGCCTTTTAGGACAGTAGTGATACTTACTTATACCTGGGACCAACCCTGGCTGTCTTTGAACATTGGTCACTTCAGTTATTCAATGTCTACTGACTTGTTTGGTGCTTTTGGTTTTTGTCTCTGTTTAATTCACTTTTTAATTGGTTGTTTTTTTTATTTTAAATTTCATTTAACAGTAAACTGTACTTTAGTAAAACAAGATAAGAAATTAGAAACGTATTGGTAATAATGTTTACTTCGGAACGTTCCGAAGGTGGGGACAGTCATTTCCGCTTAGGATAATGTCAGTTTCCTGTTGTGGCGCCTTAAATCTTCCTTCTTTTTGATATTTTATTTTATATTTTTCACGCAAGATCAAAATCTACCAATAACTGCTCCTATTCTTTTACTAATGGCACTAGGGATATGAACGGAAACGTGCTATAATTTTTGCAGTTCCTACGAGTTGCAATTTTTTTCATGACGGTTAAGGCTTTGTCTTGAAATTCCAAGAGCTTGAAAACAGAGTCTCATTGGGTATAGAAGGCTTTCCTCAATGGAGACAATTCAAGACTCGAGATGTGTCGCCACAAAACACTAATTACACTGTTCTGCACGAAAATCCTCCTTCAAAGCAAAACATGCTTTCTTACTGTTTTCAAATGTGCTGAACACGAATTTGAAGTCAGATTCTGTCTATCACGCACAGTTTCTTGAGAAATTCTAGTTTTTTATCCAAAAATGTGAGTTTTTTGTAAATTTGACGAATTTTTTTTGGCATCAAAACATAGTGAAAAAATTCAAAAGCCCGATGATTTTGAGCACAATGAAGTATATTTGAACGAAAAAAAATTTGATGGGAATATTACAAGTGGTTGAAGAAATATGGCTAAAAGTGTTTTTTTCAGTTTTTGATCTTGAGGCAGGGATTTGGTCTCTACCTGGATCTTGCCATGCTTACAGGACTCCAAGGAGGTTACACTAAATTTTGTTGTTTTTTGTGCGAGTGGGACAGCAGAAAAAGAGGAGACCATTATGTCGTAAAAAAATGGCCAGAGCGTAAGGAAAAAGTTGGTGAAAAAAACATTACCAATCCTCCATTAGTGGACAAAAACCAAATAATTTTACCCCCACTCCACATAAAATTGGGGCTAATGAAAAACTTCGTAAAAGCAATGGACAAGGAAGGAAAAGGTTTCATGTACTTAAAACAAAAATTTCCACATCTCAGCGATGCTAAGATAAAGGAGGGAATTTTCATAGGACCCCAAATTCGACATCTACTCAAGGACCTCACTTTTGAAGCAAAGTTAAATACTACTGAGAAAAAGGCTTGGATTGCTTTTCGAGAGGTATGTGCTAAGTTTTTGGGAAACGCAAAATCTAGAGACTACCGAAAAATAGTCCAAGAACTGCTTACTTAATATAAAACATTGGGATGCAATATGTCCTTAAAAATACATTTCCTGCATAGTCACCTAGACTTTTTCGCCCCAAATTTGGGTGCAGTTTTGGACGAACATGGAGAACGATTCCACCAAGACATATCCAGAATGGAAAAAAGATATACTGGCAAATGGAATGAGAAGATGCTGGCGGATTACTGCTGGACACTGCAGCGGGAGACAGAGGAGGAAGAGTACAAAAGAAAAAAAAATACTCATTGACGATGTGTGTATATTTTTTGAGTTGTGTCATATCTAGTATTATACCTGATAGCATGCAGGATTCAATTAATTATATTTTACCGTTGAAAAAGAAAAAAAAAATCTGTTATAATAAAGACAATAATTTTCAAATACAATTTTTCATTTTTTCCAAGTTTCTCCTCTTTTCTCTCAAAATCAGAGGGTGATAGAATTTTTCTGAGTTCAGATTCGGACTCAGCACACCTGAAAACATGAGAAACAGGCAAAATTGTTCAAGGGAGGGGAGAAAAGTTTTTTTTTTGCAGAACAGTGTTATTACAAAAAATGCCTTCCCGAAGGAACTCTGTTGAGAAGTTCAACAGAACATGATAACTAACCTTGCCAACTTAGGCTAAAGACTGTGTGAGAAAATAAACTTCCCTATCTTACACACTGAAATCCAAGCTTTTGAAAACATGGTAATTTGGTCTCTCCAAACCGAAACAAAGAATATGAAATTAAGAATAATACAAACCAGTACGTCACCCAGTAGTCACCACCACTAGCAAGAGCCTGAGCAATGAAGCACATTGCAAGTACAAATATAGCTAGACAACATCCACCTCCTGAAGACAAATAGGCTTTGTAAACTGAAGCACTTACAGTGCCCTTTCCTTGCATTTCACTAACCATAACAGGCACTTTACTAGCATTTAATGTTTCATCAAAAAGAGATGAACCCATACTCTAAAACAAAATTAAAGTCCTTGTTTAAAAAATTTCATTTGTAAATGATGTAAGTATTTAAACAGAGGTTAAGTATTCATTGTATAATTAAGGAAAAAGGTTCAGACATAATATTGTCTATTCTACCATTCCATCATGCCTTAAAAACATAACTTGAAAAATGAAATCATATTAAAACTAGTGCTAATATTTTTTTTAATATTTGGAACTTAATTTCTTGAAACAAATAGCAATTTAATAATCAATTGTTAAATGTGGGAATACGACATTACAATTAATCAATTGTTAATTGTGATATTTCACAATTACGATTAATCAATTGTAAATTTCAATTCAAGTTTTAATCGTAATTGCGGGTTAGTACAATTATCATTTAATTGTTAATCGTCAATTGTTTCTGGAATTCATTTTTGCCCAACTCTGTACTGTAGACATAGTGAGTGAATTTTATTTTTGTTATTTAAATCCAAGATGGATATAGTCAGGATTTGGATAAAATAGTTGTATAAAACTACAAGTACAAAAATAAGTAATAATAGTGAAGATGGAGATAGTTAGCCGTTGCAGAGATACGAAGACAAGGTATAGTTGGGATTCGGCTAGGGGTATAGTAGGGATTCTACCTAGCCGAATCCCAACTATACCTTGTCTTTGTATAAGTAATAATAGTGTGCAAGCTAATGGCCATAGCAATATTTAATGCACTGGTTCCTGTTGATCACCCAAGTTAAGCACTGTCGGGCGTGGTTAGTACCTGAATGGGTGACCGGCTACGTGCCGTTGGCATTATAAAAGGGTGCCAACCTGTAAATAGGCCAATTGTTTACACACCATTAAAAAAAAAAAATAAAAAAATAAAAAAAAAAAAAATAAAAAAACAATTATTAACACCAAGTAAATACATTAAAATGAAATATATAAAAATTCAACATTATTTAAACAGGCTAATTAAGTTAACACAATTTAAATGAGATGAGTATCAAAAAGAAAACACAGATTAGTGCTTATAGGATGAATTTAGCGTTTTAAGGTGAAACTGTATCATCATCATTCTGTACACACTATTCTGTATTCAATAGGGTAATAATTACAAAAGAAAAATGTTTAAACCTGGACAGAGGATTGCCTGCTGCCTAGTTTACTGGGCACTTCTTCCTTTTCTGGTGGCTGTTTGTTTGACATCAACTTTGTAAAGTCAAGCCCAGAATTTTGGAGTGTTTTATAATCTCCTATAGCTTTTACAGACCCCTAAAAAAAAAAAAATTAAAAAAATAGTAAAAATGTGTAATGGTTGGCTTGTCTTACATACATCAGATAGAACTAACCTGGTTAACAGGTGGTTCTAAAGGTTAATAGAATTGCATATGATAAATAAATATATTCATTATGGTGCTAAAGCTTGTACTTATTACATGGTGGCAGCGGTAAATTAAAAAACTAAAATAAATGACTTCAATTGAGGAAATTACAAAAGCTTTTTTGGAAGCTTTGAAGTCTTCAAGAGACGAAGGAACCACTGGCTTTGAAGTTAAGCCTCCTGAAGAATTTAACTTCCAAGATTGTTCGAAATGGCCGCAATGGATACGAAGGTTTGAAATTTACAGGTCAGCAAGCGGTCTCAGTAACAAAGGTGAATGCCAACAAATTAATTTTTTTATTTATTCTTTGGGTTTGGAGGGAGATGAATTTCTAACCTCTATTGGTTTACCTCCGGATAAAAGAAACACTTATGCCCAGGTGAAGAAACATATTGACGATCATTTCAGGTTAAGAAAAAACTTATTTTACGAACGTTCAAAATTTCTTTTGAGATCACAGGCACCGACTGAACAGATAGACAATTATATACAGGACTTGTACAAATTAGCAGCCAAATGTGACTGGACTTGTGAACATTGTAATTTCGGAAAGGACTTGTTTTTTTTTTTTTTTTTTAGAATTTATTGTGCGTCGACTACAATGGCCTTTAGCACAATGCCCTACTGTTTAAGTTAGCCGAATATTATAAAATGTTAGAATCATTACTAATGTTTATATTTTACAATACTATATTTTAATCCAAATTTCTATATATATATATATATATATATTTTATTTCAAGGGATGTTACATTTTTAGATATGTTTGTGTGCTTTAATAAATTTAAGGTAATCAATAATATTCTGATATTTTTCTGTTTTATTCAAAATGTCTCTGCTGTTAATATCAAACCTATCCCTGGCTCTTTGTAACTGGGAGCATTCCGCTAAAATATGATCCACGGTAAGTACATCACCACAATGATTACACGTTGGACGACGCCTACCGACAAGATGATGGCCATGTGTTAGACGTGTGTGTCCAATACGCAGCCTTGTTATTACCACTGAGTCTCGTCTACAAAGGTCATCGTAGACTATTGTAGAGCGAACTGAGGGATAAAAAGTCCTCAAGTGGGTTGTGCTTGTTTCCCATCTTCTTTGCCACTGTTCCCATAATAGTTCTTTTATTTGGCGTTTCACGTCTCTAGGGTGTGAGCAAGAATTCGCCGGGAGGGCCATTGAAGTCGCTTCCTTAGCTAGGATGTCTGCTTTTTCATTTCCTAGGATTCCTGCATGGCCTGGAACCCATATGAACGAAACTTGTTTCCCCAGTAGCTGTAATGTCCCCAGCGAATCATGAAAAGCTCGAAGGAGTGGGTCCTTAGTGAACTTGTCATGAATCGCCAAGAGTGCACTATTTGAATCACTACAGATTACAACATTTCCCTCGAGGTTCATACACTGATTCATAGCCTCCTTTATCGCCATCAGTTCGGCATGGTAGACACTAGTACATGTTGATAATGGAGTCCTTATGCCGGTTCCATCAGGCATGAGGATCCCAAAACCAACACCCCTTTCTGTCTTGGAGCCATCGGTGTATACTTGATGACACCTTCCAAAATCTTGTATTTTTTCTTGGAAGAGTGCTTTGTAGATTTGTGGCGGCGTATCACTTTTTTTAAGCGCCCCTAATGACAAGTCAATATCTGGGTTTTTTAACGTCCATGGGCTTATTGATGGTTTTGGAGTTTTTAATATTTCTTGAACGCTGCTTTCATATTTTTCATATATTTCCTTATCACGGACTACTAATGGTCTCGTTCTGGATCTTAATCTTTGAAAATTTTCTATTGTAGTCTGATCAGCAATGCAGGGATTGAGGAAATGGTCTCTCTTCGTCCGAATACTTGTCAAGTAGGTAAGTGTTATTTGCTCCCGTCTTAGGTTAGGAGGTAGATGGCCTGATTCCGCGTAGATAGCTTCAAGTGGGCTAGTCCGGAAAGCCCCAATGGCAATGCGGAGTCCGAGGTTGTAAACTCTATCCAGCTGAAGCAACCAAGGACTTGTTATTGCTGAAATTAGTAACGGGCCTAGCCGATAGACATCTTTCTACTGAACTACAGTTACGTCAAGAGTTGAAGATAGATGAGGCTGTTGAACGCATCCGTTTAGCTTCTGTCATAGAGGCGCAACAAGACATGATCCGTGGCCAATCAAATAACAATCCTGGAATCGTAGAGTGTGATGCTGTTTCTAGGAAATATCCTAATAAAGATCGCCGTCTTTCTAAGGGACCAGAATGAGTAAAGAGCCAAAGAAAAGATTTTAATAGATCTTGTTACAGATGCGGAGCAGCTTACAGTGATGAGCATCGTCAGAAATGTCCAGCTAAGGACTCTATTTGTTTTTCATGCAAGATGAGGGGCCATTGGAAGTCAGCCTGTCGTTTTGCCAAGAAGGTCGACGAGGTGGACAGAAGGAGTTCCAGTTCCAGCTGCGGCAGTCTTGGGGTTGTACATTTTACAGCAACATCTCAGGTAGATGATTTATTTTATACAAATATAAAAGTCAATGGGAAAGACATCAGATTCAAAATCGATTCAGGAGCTGACGTATGCATCTGTGGTCCAAATATGATTGAACAACTGCGTTTGGAGATGCACAAAACGTCTAGAAAGCTCCATGGGGCAGGCAGTAGCCAACTAAAAGTGCTTGGTAAAGTTAAAGTTGTGATGTCTAAAAATGGAATAGACCATACAGAAACTGTGTATGTTGTAAAAGGACAAAAAGAACCACTTCTAGGGAAGGCTGCCATAGCAAATTTTAAACTACTCAAGCTTATGGTAGATGAAGTAACAAATCATCCAAATGATTATAAGATTTTAAACGAATTTCCAAAAGTTTTCCAAAGCCTTGGGGAGGTCAAAGGTGACCCATATTTAATCCGGCTTGCTCCAAATGCTAAACCTTTTTCTGTTTCATGTCCCCGGCGAGTTCCGATTCCTCTCAAGAGGAAACTACAAATTGAATTAGACCGAATGGTCAAGTCAAACATCATCGTTCCTATTTCGGCAGCAACAGAATGGTGCTCGCCAATAGTAGTTGTGCCTAAGAAAAACGGCACGATACGGCTCTGTGTAGACTTTACTGAATTAAACAAATTCGTTGTAAGAGAAAAGGTTATATTACCCTCTGTTGATGAGTTACTGTGTAAGCTTAATTCTGCTAAATTTCTTTCTAAATTAGATGCCAATAGCGGTTTCTGGCAGATCCCTTTGGACGAAAGAAGTCAAAAGTTTACTACATTTATTACACCATTCGGCAGATATTATTTTAAACGTTTACCATTTGGTATATCATCTGCTCCTGAACACTTCCAAAGGAGAATGTCTGAGGCAATTGAAGGCCTAGAAGGTGTTATTAACTTAGCGGATGATTTTCTGGTTTATGGTGAAACTGAAGCTGAACATGATAATAGGTTCACCAAGTTTTTACATCGCCTAGAAGAGTATGGGATCACACTGAATAGAGAAAAGTGTATTTTTAAAGTTAATAAGCTAAACTTTCTAGGACATGTTTTGGAAAATGGCAGCATTAAACCCGATCCAGAAAAGGTTAAAGCAATCTCGGCAATGCCAAAACCTAAGGATCAGAAAGACTTAAGGTCTTTTCTAGGTATGATTAATTATTTGATGAAATTTATCCCTCACCTTTCCGATCATGCCAAACCCTTGAGAGAATTATTGAGTAGCAAAAATACTTGGATGTGGACCAACATACACGATACGAATTTTAATAAACTAAAATCACTTGTTAGTGAAGCCGTCTCTTTAGCGACATTTGACCCACAGAGGGAAACACGTGTTTGCGCTGATGCATCCAGCTTTGGAATCGGGGGAACTCTAGAACAGAAGTTTGCTAAGGGCTGGATGCCAGTTCAATTCATATCGCGAACTTTAGGTTCAGTCGAGACGCGCTATGCTCAAATTGAAAAAGAAGCTTTAGCACTAACTTGGGCCTGCGAAAGGTTCTCGCAGTTCATTTTAGGAATGAAATTTGATTTGTTGACAGACCACAAACCTCTGGTTGAAATTCTAGGTCAGAAACCTATTGCAAGCTTGTCGGCACGACTACAGAGATTTAGAATGAGGTTGTTACCATTTACCTTCCGTGTTCAATATATAAAAGGAAAAGAATTTACAACTCCTGATTTGCTTTCTAGAAATCCGTTAGAAGGGCCTGGGGATAAAGATGTTCTAGACGAAATCGAACTTCATGTTTCAGAACTTGTTTCGTCTTTACGAATTAGGGATTCAAGACTCAAGAAACTCATGAAAGCGCAAGAAGAAGACGCAATAAGCCAACTTTTAAAAGAAGCGATACTCTCCGGTGACTGGACTAGATTAGAGAATAGCCCATTCTACAAAGAGAGAGGATCTTTAGTCTACCAAGAGGGGTTAATTCTGTACAATACTAGAGTTTTTGTGCCGAAATCTCAGAAAAAAGAAGTCCTGGACAGCTTACATTCAGGACACCAAGGAGTTACAAAATGCATCGCTCTTTCACAGAACACTGTTTGGTGGCCGGGAATTACGGTGGACATAAAGAAGAAGATAGAAAACTGTTTACCGTGTATTGAAAATTCCGTTAATCTTCGTGAGCCACTGATACCAAGCGATATGCCTAAGAGACCATGGGAAAAGGTTGCGGTTGACCTTTTGAACTTTAAAGGTAAAAACTACCTTGTCATGCAAGACTATGACAGTTAGAGCAGACAACAGCCCTTTCAACAGCAAGGAACTAAACAATTTTGCAAAGGAATATAACTTTGAGATAATTACATCAAGCCCAAGGTATCCGTCTTCGAATGGTCAGGCAGAACGTGCTGTACGGATCGCTAAAGATATTCTTAAAAAGAATAACGATTTCAGCGATGTCTTATTGGCTTATAGATCAACACCTCTGGAGTGTGGCTTTAGTCCTGCTCAGCTTTTATTTGGGCGGAGGATAAGGACAACCTTACCAATCATAGAGGAACAATTGATCCCTGCTTGGCCAGATTTGGACTGGTATAGAAAATGGTGGGAGAATTCAAAAGCCCACCAGAAGGAAAATTTTGATAACAGACATCGAGCCTGTAACCTTCGACACTTAAGGAAGGGTGAGAAGGTATGGGTGAAAAATTTAAAGAAATATGGGACCATTTTAGACCAAGGCCTTAATGAAAGAGAATATCTCATAATATGTTTCTGGGCGAATTTTTAGGAGAAACCGGGTGTTTATAGTACCCTGTGAATCACGATTTTCGACTTTGGATCGTCCGAGACAGGAAGATGCAAAGGAAAGGAGTAAAAAAATTGATGTAAATAGTGGATCTAAAGAGGTACAAAGAAGATCAGAAGAGAAGGAGAGCCAGGAAGAAGGGAATAGAAGACAAGATAATGAAGGAAGAGAAGAAGGAGTTAGGACTAGGAGTGGAAGGAGAATCAGACAGCCAAGCCGTCTCAATCTTTGAGAGAAGAAAGGGTGTAATGGTTGGCTTGTCTTACATACATCAGATAGAACTAACCTGGTTAACAGGTGGTTCTAAAGGTTAATAGAATTGCATATGATAAATAAATATATTCATTATGGTGCTAAAGCTTGTACTTATTACAAAATGTGTCCCTATTAAGACTTAATTAAATACATATAGATTAAATACGTACATTTTCTAGAAGCACAATTTGATCAACAGCATCTAAATATTGTAACTGATGAGTGATCAAGATGACAGTTTTATGTTTCAAATATCCTACAAAAATAAGTTTTACATATTAGAAAGAAAAGGCTTTTAAAAATTATGATACTAAATGAATCAAATAAGACGTACCTTGAATACAATCTTCAAATAGATGTTTCCCAACATGAGTGTCAACTGCAGACAATGGGTCATCAAGAAGATAAATATCTGCTTCCTTATATACAGCCCTAATGAAATAGTTTAATTTAAGTTATGTTTGTTCAATTTAACCTGATGCAGCAGCTTGAATGAAGCCTTATGAATGAAAAGGTTGGCTGCAGTAGATCAATAATAAAATCAACAGTTTGTACCTGGCAAGATTTATTCTAGCACGTTGCCCTCCACTAAGTGAAACACCTCTTTCACCTACAATGGTTTTATCACCGTAAGGTAACTGTTCAAAGTCAGTCCTAAGAGAGCAGACTTTCACAACCTTCCTATACCTTTCATGATTGTAGTCCAAACCGAACAGAATATTCTGCCTTACACTTCCTTGGAAAAGCCATGGTTCTTGGCTTGCATAAGACAATTTTCCATTCAATTCTATTGATCCGCTTAATACAGGAAGTTCCTTTAAAATTGCATGGAAAAGCGATGTCTGAAAAAATAAGACAAGATAACAAAACAAGCTTGTGAAAAACATGCTAATAAACACATCAAATGCTGAATTTTACATTATTCATTTTAAAGAAAGAAATTGAATAAGAGTTGAAAAGTGATACTGAGAATTTATATTCTACTACAGTCACTAGCATGTAGTAACATTACTTAAAATAACCTTTAAACAGCCTTAAGTTACTCATTCTCCTTTATACAATGAAATTCATATAAAGATATAAATATTTTCTTCAAACATTTAAGCAGGAATTCATTTGACACGAACATCCGTTCTTACCAAAGTTACGCATGTTTAATTGTTTGGAACTGAAAATCGAAGTTGATGTAGTGGATGCGTGAGCATTGAACATAGAATTTCAGAAGTAACATTAAATTATTTAAGGTAGGGATTGTCGGGGTTCGGTCACTGCTACCGAACTGGCACTGCTTAGCAGTGACCGAACCCCGACAATCCCTACCTTGCATCATCAACGGTCAACGATCTCCTCTCAATGAATTAAATTATTTATCGTCTAGTTTCATCATTTGGTGATCAAAGATCAAATTATCCCTAAGTCCACCCAGCCTTCAATGGGAATGTGCATAATTGACACTACTGAAGCAATCCTTTACCAAATAGTCTGACAGATCCTAAATCTCTCAAGAGGTAATTTTGTTCCTATTTTGAGGAATTTCGCATTTGACGTGGTCCATTTAGATACATTTGGATATTAGAACCATCATCTATGTCTTCATCATTATTGTTTGCCAGTTAAACCAATTTACTGTAACTTTGCAGTACGGAGTAAATTTTTAATTCACAAATTCATCTTCATTCACTTTTTTACAGCAGTTTTTAAAGATTGTCCTTGATAATCCAGTATTGATAGATGCCTTAGAATTGAGGATACTGTATTTACAAGGCTCTATTTTAATGACAAAATTATCTTCCTAGTGTACCAAACATTCATCAATCAAATATCTTTATCAACTAACTAGTCCCTCAGGGATTCTTTAATTATTATTTTACACATACAATTTTATATTACCAAGTTTAATCATTGATTGTGATTTAGTCAGATAGTAAATGATAATCAGAGTTTGGTGAAGATTACTTCATGCAATACACGTATACATAAAGCAGTATTATATCAAATGAGGACCTTGGAAGAGGAAGGGCAATTCCTCATATCCGGATGTTAGGAAATCGAAGTCGAAAGTTCTAGAAATACTTTAGGATAGCAAGGGCAAATGTTCACTCTATGGATTGCTGATTCATAAACCTGATTGAATAAGTATGCAATTGAAATTCAATGTTTTAAATACGAATGATTTATGGGTAACAAAATGCTAGGAGGGGATTCACACTCGGGGTTCTAGGAAAATTGATTTTGTTCGATAATACTGCTATTCACTTTAACTTGATATTGTGAGAGTATCAAAAGGCAAAACAGAAAAACAAGGCAATGCCTCGTGTTACCGACATCTTTTTGACTCAGGAAAAAAATACATAAAAAAAATCAATTTTTCAGGTTTGCCCTTTCTTCCAAGGTCCTGAAATAATATATCATAAATGAGAACTCTTCTTAAATAGGAACACTGACTAAATCCACACCCATTATATTATTTTTGTAATTATAATCATAATTATTTCAGAAATTCTCTATCTCACAAAGTGATGCTTGTGTGTTATGTAGTACGCAAAGCCAGAAGTAGTTCTAAATTTGAAGTCAAATTTCAGTTGGTTATTAGTCTTTAAAGCAAAATCTAATGGCTATGCAATTCATGTTATAGAGATTCATTTTATCTTCATAAGTATGATGATTACGAGCCCTTCTCTTCCAATCATCCGCCTATCTAAACATTCCCTCAGGAATTAACAAGTTTATCATGAATATCTTCGAAATACAAAATCCTTTCAATCTACTATATCAGTAATTATTATTAATAGTTTATAACTCTTAAGGAAGAACAGCAACAAAAAATGGATTAGGACACAAGTAAAGCTAACCTTGCCAGATCCAACAGGTCCAATGACTGCGGTCAAAACTCCAGGACACACATCCAATGATACATTAGTCAAGGTGTTCTCATGAGATGTCTCCACCCATTTTGAAGTTGCATTTTTAATGAAAATGCCATATTTTTCATTATCTTTAATAACATGGCTATAATGCTGATCATTAGCTGGTTTTGCAAGATCATTTGAAATATCATGTTTGCCATTTATTTTCAAACATTCAAATGTAGGAGTTGATTTTTCATTTACAAGTAAGAAAGCCTAGAAGAAAAACAATTAAACTTATTATTCTAAAAAAAACAAAAAAAAAAAAAAAAACTGTGTGGTAAATTTGAAATGATATAGTCAAGGTCAAATCGTATTGGTCTCATATTTCTTCAACTTTTTTAATAAATAATTTGATCCTAACTGTCTTGTTGTATAACATATGTATTGATGATTATATTTTACTTAAAAAGTAAAAAAACTATTTCCTACACTGCTTTCATACATAAATAAATAACGAATAATGTTGGTTTATAATTATGTGTTATTAACCATGAACAACAAATGATACATATCGTTCATCCATTGATTTGCATGAAAACTTCTGCATTTTCATGTCATTGTTTTTTTCTGTTAAAAAAACTAACTAATGGCTAGTCTCTAGCACTATTTGTCTGATTTTACAAATATTATTAAATGTGTATTCATTAGATAAGAAATATGATATTCAATTTAAAACAAGAAACATATTTCTAAACTTTGATTTGTGCAAAATGTCCATCTATGGAGCATGTTAACAGTAAAAAAAGAAAAAGAAAGAGAGCTTCTTTGAGTATATTTAAAATTTCTTTTCAGTTAAATCAAATATTTTTACTTTGAGGTAAGAATAAATAAAAACAATAGAAATTGATATACAAATAAATAATATATGTGTATATATATATATTATATATATATAGCTGTGCCAGTGACTTCGTCCGCATGGATTGTAATCACCGCCATTTGGACACTTTAAAAAAAACTGCTTTACAGTAATCTAGGCGCACGGTAGTGCGCCAGGCCAAGTTCCGGCCCAAGCATACTGTGTGTATATTACAGGCGGTCTTAGAGCCGATTTTTACCCTCTCATAACTTTCAACCAGGTAAAGATAAAGTTATAAAATTTTACACAGGTATTATACTACTAGATGTGAGTAAAACTGGAAATTTTCATAATTCTACATCGAATAGTTTCTGAGATATAAGCGATCGAAAATCGGGATTTATAGGACTCACTCACTCACTGACTCATCAAAATTATTAGGCACTTCTCATGATGCTAGAGACTTGAAATTTTGCATGAAGATAGATATGAAGACGTTATTAAAGGAAAAAATCGAAAAATCGCGAAAAGTTGTGTTTGGCTCCGCTTCCGGGGCGGGGGCGTGCCAGTTTTGTACTTCCTTCGGAAACCCGTTATTCCGTCCGAAACCCATGATGTGGGGTATCAAATGAATTGTCTTGGTATGAAGAACCTATATTTGATGTTTTAAGAAACAATTAGACCCATATAGGCTCGGTAAAAATCTTATACCAGCTGTCTGTCTGTATGTTTGTTACGCTTACAAATCCGTACCGTTTGACCGATTTTGACCAAACTTGGGACACAGATGGGTCTTGATACGGGGAGAATTATAGGCTAGGCTAAATTGTCTATCAGCTGTCTGTCTGTCTGTTTGTTCCTTACACAAATTCACACCATTTGACCGATTTTGACCAAACGTGGCACACAGGTAGGCCTTGGTCCCGGGGAATGCACTAGGCTAGGTAAAAAAGGTCTTTCAGCTGTCTGTCTGTATGTTTGTTCCTTATACAAATTCACACCGTTTGGCCTATTTTGACCAAACTTGGCACGCAGGTAGGTCTTGATACGGGAGTGTCATATTACCTATGACGTTTTCTACTTTTTGTTCCATCGAAATGCCATCATTCCTTCTGAAACCCATCATGTGGGGTATCAAATGAATCGTCTTGGTAAGGAGAACCTATATTTGATGTTTTAAAAAACATTTTGACGCATCTTAACAAAAACAGTTGTGACTTCTTTCTTAAATGTAGTAAATAAAGTCGTAGGGGTTCACTGCATAAAATACTTCAAAGCAGATACTAAGTTTTTCAAAGTCGAGCCATCTAAATTACAAAGTTTAGGATCACAAACCCAAAATGTATTGTCTTTGTTCTTATATTTTTCTTGAAGGCCTTCTGCACTTTCCCTATTGTGATCTTTATCCTCGGGATAAGGTTCCTGTGTTTTACAGTGTAATAGTTTAGTTAAGAGAGCAATCAATTTGTCCTCTAGAGTAATGTCATCTGGAAGAGCTTCTAACTTTTCTAGTCTAGGGATTAGATGTATGCAGGTTGATTATTGGTATCAAATATCAAATAAGGAGAACCTTATGCAGAATCCAAAGACCCTGGTTTTATATGAAGTACAAAAGCCAGTAGGTATGCGGCAACTAAATTCTATTTAATACTTAGAAAAAAGTAATGAGATCCCCAAAAAAACATAAATGTGAAATAGAGGCCAAGTTCCTGCCCCCACAAAGAAACACTCCCTTCCTCAAAAATATCCCCTCCTAAAACCCCCCAAAAATGCCTTACCATTCTACACTCCAAAAAAGTAGTATGAGTTGGTGTATTAATTCAACCAAAAATATTTGCCAATACAAGAAAGAAATGTCCAAGTTCATTACTTGGAAGACCTCATAGTTACTTACTAAGAACAGTAAAGACACTTCAACTGACCTTTAAAAACAACAATAAAAATACTTATATCCAGTTACTAAAATATCACTTTCCTCAACCAGGTATATTCTTAAACTTGGCAATGTTTTTTTTTTGTGCCGAAATTATCTTTAGAGAAAAACTAAACATTGCCAAGTTTAAGAATATACCTGGTTGAGGAAAGTGATATTTTAGTAACTGGATATAAGTATTTTTATTGTTGTTTTTAAAGGTCAGTTGAAGTGTCTTTACTGTTCTTAGTAAGTAACTATGAGGTCTTCCAAGTAATGAACTTGGACATTTCTTTCTTGTATCATCTCTTGTATTGGCAAATATTTTTGGTTGAATTAATACACTAACTCATACTACTTTTTTGGAGTGTAGAATGGTAAGGCATTTTTGGGGGGTTTTAGGAGGGGATATTTTTGAGGAAGGGAGTGTTTCTTTGTGGGGGCAGGAACTTGGCCTCTATTTCACATTTATGTTTTTTTGGGGATGCATTTCACACACACACACACTTGGTGGTTATACATGGTATTAGACGTGTAGCCATCGGAGATCAAAGCATACAGGCTTCTAGGATTGCTAAAACGTGACAGAGCCACATGAAGCTGATCTCTTAGGAATTGTTAACCCCTGGTGTGTATAGAGTGTCTGACAGACAGCAGTAAGCATCTAGAATCTAGAACCAACATACTTCACCGAAATTTCCTTCGCAAAACATAATTTAATTATCATCACGAAACATAATTGTTTGGAATGAGTGGAATCCGAGGAATAACAAAATATATTAAATTTATAATTATATTATATATCTATAATTATAATAAATTAGTAATTTAGGTTCGGAGTAAACCTCCCCCTACTAATGAACCGATTTAGTTTAATTTTACAAAACATTTTTCTATTAAGATGGTCCATGTACAGACAGCAATCCGTTACAATTTTATTACATGTAGATATAAACAATATGAATAGTTTTTCTCTTTTATATTTGTAAGGAACAGCGGAATCAATGTAAGGTGGATAGATCATCCATGCTCAGCGATCCTAGAGGGAGAAGCAACAATCAATGCCCGTGCCGTTTAATTCAATTCCAACGTAATACAGATTAAGTCCCAACTTCTAATGAACCGATTTAGTTTATTTTTGAAACACATCCTTCTCTTTATATACCCACGACGTATACCCAATTTCGTCATATGGGAGAAAGAACGGTCGCTATGAGCAAATTAGTAATTTAGGTCCGGAGTAAATCCCTCTTCTAATGAACTAATTTAATTTTTTTTTACAACATATTTTTCCCCAGGATAGGGATGATGTCTCTTATGTTTTCTAAAGAAAAGCCACCACCCCTAGCGGGAATCAAAACCCTCAGCACGGAGGGTTAAGCACTAACGCTTTAACACTCACGGCCACTGGGCCTCCATAAAATTAGATTTTAAATTAGGTATTAATTTAAAAATGGCGTGGGGTACCTGTACTCTTTTTACAGAAATGAGGCCTTCTGCAACTTGAGTGATACCTTGTGGGAAGAAGACAGTCATAGTCTGCCTTAATGTACTGTAGAAAGATGTTAGAACAAAAACCTAAAAAATAATAATAGTTTAGAAAATGATTAGTCCAAAATATTTAATTTAGAGCCATTACTCAAAATGATAAATACTTACTTTTTCAGCATTGATTGAGTGGCCCAACAGTACATAGGAAAGAATTGTGAAGAATATTGCAGTACGAGCATGAAATATTATAAAAGACAGCATAACACCTTTAATATATAAGGATTTTGTAATTTCGTTAATTTCCTTCCTGAAAATAATGAACATTCAGAATACACTGTGAAAATTCAAAATAAGAAATAGAAAGATGATATGAAGAATCGATAAAGACATTTTTTATTTAACCACTTTATAATACACAGGATGGTACATGCCCCCAGTGACTTCATTTTCAATTCTTTATTGTCTAAGAAAAAAATACCTTGCCAAGGAGGGGTTTGAAACCAAAATTTCCTAGTACACTCTCAGGTTTGTAACACAATTAATTTGTTATACTGTAGCCTAGTTCATTAATATGAAGCCCTGTAGCATAGTTGGCAACTTACCTGAGTGTAAAACAGGAGATTCTTGCTTCAAATCTCAATTTGGAAAGTTCATTTTTCTGAATCAAATAATGGTTTGAAAATCGATTAATTAATTAATCGTCGTATTAATGACTGAGCTGTGAAAAAAACTTCAGGAAATAAGAACTGTTATTTCCTATATTTTATTTTTTCAATTCAATGGGATAGGAGAATTTTCAGAAAAAAAAAAAAAAAAAAAAAAAATTATATCCAGATAGTCTCAACATTTTTATGAATTATATTATTCTTTAGTTGGGGTATTTGTTCCAAAATTCCTGTAACTAACCAGAAGTACCTGTTAACTATATTATAGAGGTTCTTCATTTAAAAAGTATGGTTCTAAAATAATGACTTTATTATGTTTAAGTTGGTTTTCTCATGTGTCAGCAGGACTCTGATGATGAGATTTTAGTGCCAACTGCGCTTTTGTGCTTGATCAATTTAATGCGGAGGGCTTATTTATTGATATTGATTGACCTACTTATTTCAACATATTTGTTTACTCAACTGTTTAAGGACAAAAAAAAAATAAAAAAATTATCATAATAATTATTATAATTAACAAGCTGGAGGACCTGAGTTCGAATCCCGAGCAAGCACTAAAGATGTTTTCTTCTAGTGTCTTCGCTCATGGGTTGAATTCGGCCACCCTGACCGTCCCTAGGCCAACCCAGCCTTTAATTAATTTAATAATGGGTACCTTGGGTGCTAATGACCCTAGCAGTTGAAGCAGCCAGGGGAAAATAAGGTGGCCAGAGCATAGTACTGACCACACTATCACCCTAGTGTGCCGTATGGTCATGGATACCTCTATAGTATCTGCCCCTCATGGCCTGTTACGGGATTGCTTTTTTTTTTTTTTTTTTTTTTTTAACAAATTATTTGGTGCAAGGATTATGTTATTATTATTTTTTAATTATTTTATTACTCACACAATATAATATTTCACAATGAAGTCTCGAATAGTTTAGTATAATTTTTTCCTGAACAAATACTCACCTTCTAGCATATTCTACAAGAGATGCGAATGGCTTTTCCCAAGTATACATTTTAATAACTTGTATCCCTGAAATTATTTCATTCATAAGGCGAACACGCTCATCAGTTCGGGCAGCTGTTTTTAATCTTAAAGATGACGATTTTTTTCCTAACCAAACTGTAAAAAGATTGACATGATAAAAATAAATTATTATTATTTAAATTACAAAAATAAATTCAAACAATAACAATTATATAAAACAAAGAAACTAATGGAATGTTTAAATAATTATTTTTGGTTTACTGCAAAAAAAAATCACTATTAATTTTCCCACCTTGAATTGGTATTAAAACTAGGAGAGTTGCAAGGCCTATAACTGCGGCTGGTCCCATAAGATTCCACATTAAGTAAGTGACTATTATTGTTTGCAGGGGTCCAATCCAAAGCACGTGGAAAAATATTAAGCTAATATCAAAACGATTCACATCATTTGAAAGAAGATTTACTACTTGACCAGCTGTTGTGTGTCCTAAATCCGTCTTACTCAACTTCAAAGCCTGAAATATAAGTCATATTATCATATTACAAATTAAAATTACTTTTGTAAGGTTGATTTAATTTTGAACAGTCAAAAATGTAATCAAATAATTCAAAGTTGTCTTATTTAATAGGCACCCAGAAATAATAACATATTTTTTAATTATTATTATTATGATTATAGAGAGAATCTCACAGTTAATTCATTGATATTTGCAACTTAATGAATTTCTTTATTTTTGTTATGCAACTTCTTTTTAATGCTTTTCCTTAATCCCTGCTTAGGGAGGAAAAACATTTATGAGTTTGACCTCATGACACAATCCAGAAGTGCCTACTAGAAAATTTCATATTTCAGAACACATAGATCATGATAGTAAAGGTGGCCAAAATTTATATGACATTTGGGACAAAATTACTTTTTGTGATTTGAAAGGTCAAGTTTGTTAACCAGAAGAATCCATGGGCGTATATAGGAAATAATTTCGGAGGGGGCTGGGAAATTTTCAGGGGGGGGCTGAGACCATTTCCAGTGTATGGCATACTAACAATTTAGATCTTGGAAGAGTTTTAGCCAACTCAAACGCTATTACACCCAAAATAGAATATGTTTTATGAACTAAATGATCTTATTTAATTTATTTTTAAGGGGTTTATGACATTTATACCGATCAAATCATAATTTGGAGGGGGGCTGCAGCCCCCCCTTATATACGCCCATGGAAGAATCATTCCACCGGAACATGTTTTTTTGGGGCAAAATTACACTGACAAAAAAATCGTAACCCTTATTAATAATTGGTCATAAGGAATCTAATTAAACAATTGCCAATGCCATATCGATAACTGTTGTTGGAATTTTCGGATATATAGTTATATACGTCAAAACTGGTTGGGAAATCGTAGCAAATGTAAACCATCTATTCAAAAGCTAATTAACTAATACGGTTCTTATGTGATTTTTGCTAGATCGATCTCATCCGCGGTGCTAAAATGGAGTACTTTCCGCTTAGGATACTGCCAAAACATTAACTGTTTCTATTCTGAGCTTTCCAATGACACTATGGAAGAAAGGAAACACACGAAGATCACGCAGTTCCTGCGAGTTGGATTTTTTATTTGTATGGATATACTTGGGAGATAAATGTGTAACTCAACAAATTAATTTTTACTCATGATATATTGATTCTAAACACCAGATTGGTAATTACTACATTTAATAAAATGATGAAATCGCCAAAATGTAGTCTCCTATTTTTTTTTTTAATCATATTAATGTGAAGTATATTTTTATTAAACATGGAAAACGTTAACATTCTGAATTTAAATATATTTTATTTAAATTTTGATTGTTAATTAATAAGGTTTATTTTTTATTTATTTATTTATTTATGTACATTTTAACAACAACCTTGCTCCGCTCACAGCATTACAAGGTATAAATAATTCTTTAAAATTAGACAAATAGTATTATAAAAGTATATAAAGAAATTACGGATAGTAAGTTATATTACGGATAGTAAGTTAAATAACAAAGTTACCAAATAAATTATTGAACATTTAACAAAGTAACAAATGCATAGAAATAAAAGTAATAAAAATAAATGTGAAATATTTGAAAGATCTTAATTGTTTTAGTAAATTAATTATTAAAAAATGATAAATAATATGTAATAAGTTAACCCGAAATTAATGATGTTTTCGTTTTTTTTTCAATTTCAATTACCAATGTTTGAAAAGATTTATAATGTTCTTTTAAAACTAACCCGTGTAATGCTGTGACCGTGCTTTTTATACATCTTTTTCTTAATTCTTCATATTGCGGGCAATCCATTAGAACATGTTCAGCCGTCTCAATCTGACCACAGCCGCAGTCCGGAAGACCTCGTATGCCGAACGCATGTAGGTAGCTAGCAAAGTCTCCATGGCCTCTTAAATACTTAGTCAGTATCGGAGACAGTTCAAGCCATCTGCAATTTTGCCTTTCCCTCACTGTTCGAAAATACTTCCTTGTTACTGCCCCTTTTTCCGATTTCTGCCACATTTTTTCCCATTCCCATTTGCAGTTTCTTTTAAAGATTTTCTTCGCTAATGTGAATGGATACTTCTTGTAAGTAGCATCGTTGACTGGTAAGAGACTTGCAGCCTTGGCCAAACGATCAGCATCTTCATTTCCACCTATGCCGCTATGTCCTGGTATCCACTCCATGGAGAGATCTAGACCTGACTCCTTCAGCTCTTTCACTAGACTTCGTATCTCATAAATAAGAGCATTATTATTCTTGTTCCGAAGCAGTGACTGGGTTACCACCTGACTGTCAGTGTAAACTACTGCAGTAGTCCCAGGAGAATAATCTGTTTCTTCCTTGAGCCACATCAAGCTCTGTAGAACAGCAAATAGTTCAGCTTGATTATTGCTGCATAAGGTACCCAACCTGAACATCCTCATGCCTTTTAGTACTCCTTCTTTGTAAACGACGAACGCACTACCGATTTTTTCTCCCTCCTTGCTGCCGTCCGTGAATACTTGCCAGGCTGGGTACTTTGCTGAGGGAGGACGAAGCAATGCATTGTCATCTGCTGGGTGGAAATCATGCTTAGAATCAAGTGGCTTTTCAAAATCATTTAGACTCACGCCCCACGAATGTAGTTGGTCAAGCATCTTGGTTTCTCCTATACCCTTTTTGAAATAATAAAGAGATCTTACTTGATCCAAGTAATTTTCTATAGGTATTAAGTCGGCTAGAATAAGTGCTGCCTCATAGGAAACTGTTCTGTAGCTCCTTGCAATTCGAATTGCCATTTGTCTTTGAGCTCGAATCAGTTTTTTCCTATTGTATTTCCTTTTTAATCCTGCCGCCCAAACAGGAAATCCATAAGCCAGGACTGGTATCACAACTGCTTTGTAAATATCCGTTAACTGACTAGGCCCAATACCCCATTTCTTTTTAGCTAATATTGTAACCAAATTTAGTAATTGCAGACTCCTATTACATAAGTTATCTATGTGAGTTGAGAAATTTAGATTTTCATCTATAGTGAATCCTAAGTATTTAATTTCAGGGACACACTGCAGCAACTCCCCATAAAGCAAAATGTGCGGCTTACGTGGACGTCTTCGTCTTGTAAAGTGGATTGCACTTGACTTCTCGACATTAAACTGAAGTTTTATTTGGTCTGCTGAGTGAACAATCCTTCTAATTGATTCATTTGCACACATTTCTGTATCGTAACTATCAATTCCATGACATATAAGTAGAAGGTCGTCTGCAAACCCAATGAGTCTGGAATCATCCGGTAATTCAGTATTCAAAACTCCGTTATAAAGAATATTCCAAAATCCTGGACCGCAAGTTGAACCTTGTGGACATCCCTTAGTTAATGTTTTAGACTTTGTGCATCCATTTGAGGATATTTTTGCTATTCTGTCTTGAAAATAACTTTTTGTTTGCAAAAATAAATTTCTGGGACAGTTAAAGGCCCTAAGCTCATCTAGAATAGCTGGCCACCAGGCGGAATCAAAAGCACCCTTAACATCTAAAGATACTAACGTTACTTCTCTATGTCTGGATAAACTATCTAGGAGACGATTCACCACCTCCATTGCAGCGTCTGTAGTAGAGCGGCCTTTCACGAAACCATACTGGTTTACATTTAAAACATTGTTTAGTGAGAGGAAATAATTTATACGATTTATTAATAGTTTTTCTAATAATTTGCCAAAAATTGGTAATAAACTGATTGGTCGATAAGATGACACAATTTTAGGATTTCGTTTCGGTTTTAAGATAAGATTTACTTTAGATACCTTCCAACAATTAGGGAATACGCTTTCTTCAAGAAGTTTATTGAAAAGATGATGAATTACATGAGGAATAGCTTTACAAGATTCTAGCATCATCTCTACTGTAATACCATCTTCTCCTGGAGCTTTCTTCTTGCTGAAGGATCGTGCTGCTTCCAATATTTCTTCTATTGTGAATGGTACATCATCTTCTGTGGTTACGTCATCATTCACTCGATGTCTGATTCTTCGATGCTCTTCAGAATCTTCCAGAGGGTTGTCATCGGGGAATAGCGTACTCAGCATCAACTCCAGTGTTTCTTCTTTGCTTTCTGTGTACGAACCATCATCTTTTTTAACCGAAATTATTTCAGGCCTGCTTTTTGATTTTCCGGATAGCTGTTTATATACAACACCCCAAGGGTTTTCTTTTAATTCTTCCTCACAAAATTTATTCCAGGAATTAACCTTCGCTTCTTGAATCTTAGTTTTATAAGCTCTCGCTTTATTATAGTAGGCATATTTTCGCTTCAGTCTTAACTCTGCTGAATCTGTTCTTTGGTACAACCTTCGAAAGCGATTTACTTCTTTTCGTAAGGCAGTTAACTCTTCAGACCACCAGCTTACATTCCTTTTAGAATTGGTTGATTCCTTTATTACTCGGCTAGAATTTAACGAGGCAGTATTGATGGTTTCGATTAATTTTCTATTTAAATCTTCTAAATTTGTACAGCTTTCAAATTCATTCCTAGACGAAACTAAAGTTCTCTGAAAAGAATTCCAATTTGGCTTTGTATAGTGACATTTCTTAAATGTATTCTTCTTTATTTGACGGTTAATTAAATTCATAGAAAGTTTGAAGTTTATTTATCTGTGATCCGATAAGCTTTCTTCATCGTCTAAAATTGTCCATGATGCGATCATTTTGAGAAGAGATAAAGACACAGCTGTCAAATCTATGTTACTTTGGCCACACATACTCTCATATGTTGTCGGCCCATTAATATTATTATTCAAAATAGAAAGGTTACTTGAAACTAAGAATGCTTCCATAGCTTTCCCTCGAGAATCTGTCTTAGTGTCAAACCATAATTTTGATCTGCAATTAGTGTCAGAGCAAAATAAAATGTTACTATGTCGACTCTTTACATAAGTTAATATTTTTTCAATTAAATTTAAATCATTGTTTAAATTTGCATCTCTCTCCAAATAACAGCTAACAGCATACAATTTAAACCCATTGTATTCAATTTTGATGAGACTTATTGTTTCAGATGACAGTTCGGAAATAAAGAAACATTTTAAATGTTTTCTTCTTGCGACAATGGCTGCTTTAGGTCGATTCGGTCCTACATAATAAATCTTTAAGTCTTTAGGAAATCCTATTATTTTATTATTGATAACACATGGTTCTTGAATGAATACTAAATCTACATCAAGCCTGTATATAACCTCCATCAAACAAGCTGTAGCTATTTTTGATCTTCTAAGGTTAATTTGAATGCAATTTAACATGCGTATTCAGTATTTGCTTTTCTATTATTTACAAACTTGATAAAACATGGACATAACGGGCTTAAAGAAGTATGATTTACATTAAGGCTTTCTATTTTCTCATACTTGCTCATTCTAATACAGTTTATGCATTTATATTTCTCTCTATTATCTTTATCAGGGCATTCTTGTAATCTATGGTTATCAGAGCAAATAGGACAATAGGTTTCCTGAGACTTGCAGTTATCTGCTCTGTGTGAAAATCTACAGCATTTAAAGCAGCGAGTTACAGAAACATAATCCTCTACTGGACAGATATGCCAATCAACCTTTAATTCCCCGTTTAAATTGTGCAAAATCTGGTTCCTGATCTTAGGAGAAACCTCTACGATAGCCTTTTTCCAAGAGATTTTCCTTTTACTATCCCGACTTGTTAATATAGTTTTTAGTTCAAATATTTCCCCTGTAAAATTAATTTCTGAATTTTGTTCTTTAATAGTATCAATAAGAGATGAATCTTCCGTATCATGAGGAATATTCCTGATTATTAACCTAGGTTTTAGCTTTCTTTTCCCTATAACACTATACTGATCACCTATTTTAGCTTGGACCTCATTTGTTAGGATCTCTAGGTCTTTTTCTGATTTACCTTCAACCAGGAGTCTTCCTTCTGATAACGGTTTCAGTTTTTTTATCCCTAAATGAAGTGATCTAGGAGAAACCTCTTTTTTCAAAACATTTTTTATTGCATTACTGTCTTGGTTAGGATCTTTGGGTTTAATGATAATAAAGTGCGAACTTACCGTTTCGGGGATATTTTTGTTTTTAGCTGCTTGTGCATAACTCATTTCTAAAGTACTTCTTTCTACCTTTTCAATCTTATTTTCCAATTCTTTGAATTTTCCTTCACTATTGACACTAACCTCAAGTTTTGATTTCAATTCGGCAATTTTACTGTCATAAGAAAGTTGAATTTTTTGTAATTTCCAAAGACAATCTAAAACAACCGTTTTTGAGTCTTTTTTTATTCCTCTACTTTCACTTATTGTAGTTTTTATCAATTTAATTAACTCCGAGAACTTTTTAGTGTTTTTCTCGTCCATGTTGCACATATTAATTAATAAGGTGAAATTAATTAATAAGGTGAAATTATTTTGGTAAATAAAAACTCTCCATTGAAAACAAGGATGTATAAAGATGCATAGTTTCTTTATATGCAAGTACTTCGTTGCTGAGACAACTTAATCTTCAATACTTCTTTTTAAACTTAAAATTAGTTAAATAACATACTTGTCTGTAAATGAGAGAGCAGGTGGCCACACGAATCTTCATTCCAATATGCATAATAGCCATCATGTAAGGATGCATGAAAAGAACTGTTAGACCTGAGCACAGTATTACTCCAGTTGCATACATATAAGCATCGTCTTTGGTTATTTTATTAGAACCATCAGCAGGCTGGGAGAAATAACGAATAAGTCCTCCCAGAAGTAGAGGTTGGGCTATTCTAAAATCATTTCATTCATCAAATATAAATTATAATTCTCAAGAGTTTAATTTAAATAATTTTGAACAATAAGTCTAAAAATGAATAAAATTATGTTTACTAAAGCACATTATTATAATAAAAAAGGTGGACACAAGATTGGCTTAGAGATAGAGCTGAGAACCGACGTTCTTCATGACCTAAGTTCGAAACTCGAGAATGCTTTAAAGATACCAATACTTAAAGATTTTATCCTCTAGTGTCAGATTCACTGGTCCGAGACTGTCCTTAGGTCCGCTCAGCCATTAATGGTTACCTGCAAAGGGGAAAGTCAGGCGGCTGAGGTGTAGTACCGACCACAAGATCTCCTGAGCAAAGTGTATGGACTAACATCAGACCCCTCTGGGATCTTGTGGTATGTTATGGGACTGATTGATAATACAAAGGGTATAAGCCACCAGCGACTTCATTTCTAAATCTTTATTTTTTAAAAAAATTAACTCGACATGCTGGAATTTGAACATGCATCCTGTTTTACGCTAGGGAGCATTGTCAATCATGCTACTGGGCTTCATTTGACAGCATGGCAAGTTAATTCATCCAAGGGAGCTAGTTCTTCAGGTGGACAGCATAGCATCATTTTTTTTTTTTTTTTTTTTTGTTTTTTTTTTTGTTTTTTTTTTTGTTCATACATTTAATAAGATTTAAAATTATTAAACCACAGTATAATATAGAATAGAACTAACATAGAAGAAACCATGCAAAGAAGACCAAGTGGACCTTGGCAGGGCATGCTGCTCGGCAAGAAAATGACAGGTGGGCAAAGCAGGCTACTGAGTGGATCCCATATGGACAGAAGAGAGGAAGAGGAAGGCAGAAGAAGAGATGGGCCGATTTCATGAGAAATAAGGCGGGTGTTGAGTGGCTGAGGACTGCCAGGGATAAGACTGGATAGAAGGAAATCTGGAAGAAGGTAAAAGAAGGCACAGCGGACTCCGCTTTCCGATAGGACTAATCCTCATGGGAAGTCAGAATATTACCCCAGATATCTGGGAGGCTCTACAAAATAGTTACTTCAGATTACAAATATAAACAGAGTATTATATTATTATTTATTTATTAGAGGCAAAGTTATTCATTTATTTATCAATTTTTTATTTATTTAATTATCTACTATGACTATTTTCTCCTATTATCTACTATAAAGGCTATTTTCATTCATTCATAATATAGATTCATCAAATTCCAACCTTATGAGTTTTCTAAAAAATTAAAGTACTCACTTGTGAGTCCATGCATAAATAATTCTGAGTATAATACCTTTTTGTTTAATGTCATATCAACAACTGGCCTATTAGTGCCGGGCAATCAACAGATTGCCACCCTTTTATAATGCCAACAACACGTGGTTGGTCACCCATTCAGGTACTTGCCATGCCCGAAGTTGCTTAACTTCCCGTTAATCAATGGAACATGGCCACGACTGTTGGCACTGTGGTTTAACAAATTTAAATCCTAGCAGGGGCACCTACTTTGAACCATGTTTGACAATAGCATAGTTTGGACTCAGATAAGTAGGTTGTTAGGAACACACTCCCGTAAATAAAAATGCACCCAAGGGCAAAATAAAAAGATCTGGTTTTGAATATTGGTCTCTTAAGTAAAAAATACCGGATTAAAAGAAATGAAGACATTTTGTTATTTCTGTTTGATTTATATTATACGCATTGTTTGATTTTTACATAGCTAATAAAAGTGTAATATAATTAAATATTGTATTTTCCCCCACAAAAAATATGCTTTCGCCCACTTATAATAAGGATCTTAACAATAATAATACTAACAATTAATGAAAAATACAAGAATGAAAAGTTTACTAATGGATTTTCAAAATGTTTGAGATGTAATGAAGAATGCTTCTCAGCCAATTCCACAGAAACTCATTATAATGACGAACATTCATTCATTTATAACTTTAGTAATCTCTGGTAGTATAAAATTAGAGGTCACAGAAGTAAATTATTATTATTATTACCTTAACAAAATTTCTGATAGAAAAATTACTATTCCATAAAGAGCTATCTTGGCACCAAAAACTTTTATGATAACAGACAGAAAACTTGGTTTCCTTCTCTTTTGCCTTGCCTTTATTACTTCATCGTCCCATGCTCTGAAAATCAACAGTTAACTAATTAATAAACAAGATACTACAATTCTAAAACTCCAAATCTGAATATTAGAGTTCAATTCAAATTAGTTTTTTTTCCTATATTTCTATAATAAAGTTTAGCCTAAAAATATAAGAAGTGTAAACAAAAAAGCATATTAATTATTTATTTTGGTAAAATGTCCAAAGCTAGGGCAATTAATTATTTTGTTATGTCATAAATGATACAGTATAAACGAAGGAAAGCCAAGAATGTGCCAAGAGGAACAGTGGATTATGAGACTAGCTCATTAGATGCATAGCATAATGAGTCTGGGTTTTTGCAGAGCTATGTCTATTTACGCACACAGTACCTTAGAAGTTCATCTCTCCCTTTACAACGAGTCTATTGCCAAGCAGTGACATCAATTTATTGTGTTTTTATCGTGAAATTACATGTGAAAACTTGTGTTGTTCTTGAATCATTAACAGAAGTGTGGAAAAAGTGAAAGTTACCTCAGGAGTTGGTGCACAAAATAATGAGAAATTTAGTTTTCATATAAGCCTGCTTATAATAAAAAAAAAAGGTTTTTTTTTTTTTTTTTTTTTTGCATTTATCTTATAACTTGTATAATCAAACATAATGTAAAGTAATGGAGAGTGTTTTAAAACCTTCAAGAGCACTTATTGCATACAATATACAAAACAGAAATATACAAAATATGTTGTATAATGTATGCAATAACTGTTTTAGAAGGATTTAAAACACTGTCCATTACTTTACTTTACGTTTGATCATACATGTTACAGGACAAATGCACAAACAATATATACTACCTAATCTCAATCTAGAAATAATTTTCATCTTGCAAAATCTTCTTAATTTGTTATTTGCTTAATTAAATCAAAACTAACCCCTAAAAAAAAAAAAAAAAAAATGTATAGACAGATTTAACATGAGTAGACTCGGTAGGCATTATTTTTATTTATTTATTTGTTTTTTGAGGCACTTTTGCATTAGACCCGAGCAGGCATTATTATTAAGTTTAATGTCTCAATTATATACTAAGGGTTATTATTATAAAAAATATTAAAAAGATATTTAATTGAGTTGTGATGTCGAAGTTTTAGCGAGATCATTAATTTATAACTAATATTGAGCTTTTAGACACTCAAAATTATGAAATACCCAAGCAAGTTTTTCTATATATTTTTTAAATTATTCTAAAAAAAAAGTCTAAAAAAAAACAAGAACACACCACGGTTATTATATTATATATGTGCATTATACGGTTCCTATTATTATAATGTAGTCCCACCGAATTCCTAATTTCTATGAATTTCTCCATTTCTAACTAAATTAAAAATCAAAAGCAATTATACCCTGGTGAAGTAAGAAATTAGAAATTAATTTACTATGTGTATATGTTCTTTCATAACAATTTTTTTTTTTTGTTTAAATATATTAGAGGGAGTATTTCTAAAGGTTTTATTTTTATATTTATTTATTTTTATATTTATTTATTTTTATATTTATTTATTTTTATTTATTAAGTTTAAGACCTCCACAGCAATGGCAGCTGTGGAAAAAAAAGGAAGACTAAGGTAGGGAAAAATGTAAGTGCCTCTTTTTTGCTTTAGATAAATAATTATTAAAACAAATTAAAGTAATTTATTCAAGATCTTTGACAGGTTTTTGATGTTTTAGGACACATACTAACCAATATTAATATTTCACAATTAACCTCAGAGTATAATACTACAATATAATTCTCATAACTTACTTCTGAAATTTGCTTCCGAGTTCTCCTGAACTGTGCTCCTTTAAGGGAACAGGTAAATCATCTGATGTTAGATCCCTATTGAACCCTTTCCAGAATAAAGGCAAAGTCCAACTAGAAACATAATAGAAATTTAATTATGTGTTAAAGTAATAGAATTAGGTTTTCCAATTGAAACATCATATTATTGTATAGACTATAGAATAAATAACACATCAAAAATTATGTTGAATAAAACAGAATAAAATGGCTGTTCTAAAAGGCAGGATTAAAATAGGCTGTGATTCTTTTTCCAGTTCTTCATTCTCAAGAAAAAAAAAAAATATTGTTCCAACAATCTTAATAGTTATTCAGTGATCTTACTTAAGTGATAATAAACACCAACGTAAAGAAAAGAAGAAAAAAAACCAGATTTATTTGAGGAGCTTGGTATCAAAGTTGGACAACTCCATTTTTTTCAGTTTAGATATTTTAGTTGATTCATAAGTGGATTTTTATGCTGCATTTGGTTTTACAACTTTTCTGCATTAAAAACGGACAGAACTTAGGTAAAATAGCATGTATTTGATCAGTTCAGAATCAAAATATGAACAATTCCATCATAGTTTTGTTTCAAAAAATGACAACTCCTTCAGAAGCCAATGAGAAGCTTGCATTCATGCACTGAAAATCCAAATGTCAAGCACTTCGGAGAAAATTGGGAAGAAACAGACCGTTTACAGTGGTACTGCAACCTCGCAGTACAGAAAGAAGCTGCTATAGATATCAACGGTAAGCACTGTGATAAGAATAAATCAAAAACCTCAGTTTTGTCAAACGGCATCTAAGTACAATTTGTTCATGTCATTTTTAACTATATGACCGCTTTTATATGATTTTGTTTTAATACATTAGATATAATTAAATTATTTTAAATGACCCTCATACATTAGAGTGTAGACGAAGAAAATATAAATTCATGGATAACGACTTCATAATTGTTTGGTTGCAAAATAGGACTGATTAAATTTAAAATGGCTCCCTTTGGCTTCAAAAACAGACAACTCCATGACTTGATTTCAAACATGGACAACTCCACTCTTTGAAGTGTAATTACGGCCTTAATACTCATATAATTTAGCACGGCGTTTGTAAAAATGTTTTTGGGGCCTATAAGAATGACATATAAAAAAATCACCATGATACTGACAACCATATAGTAGATATGGTTTTTTAACTCGCCTGTAAAAAAAACTAAAGTGGAGTTGCCCAACTTTGATACCAGGGTCCTCATTTAACTCTGCCAATAAAGAGAGTTATAAAGATAAATCTTCTCTGGTCATACTTGAAAAAAAAAAATAAATAAAAAAATATGAATAAACTAAAACCAGTTCAGTAAAATCGTAGGTAAATCTGTGATTATACCACATCGATGGTTCAGAACTAGAGTCAAAAATATTATTTTCTGTTTTAAAAGTTATCAATAATTAAATGTTATTACGTTAGCAACAAAACAATGCAACCTAATAAGAGGATGGCTTCTAGAGTTACATTTCACAAAATAGTTATTTTTAGGACTATTCAAACATTTTGTTATTTACATTTTTTAAGGAGTTACATTTTTCTGTTACATTTTTCAGACTGATATCATCTAACAAATATCTATTCTTATGTTTATTTAGTGATATTGCACAAGTATTTCTAAAGTGACACAACCAAAAAAATAAATAAAACTCAACTGAAAATGTGTCACTCTTGCCTATATAGGGGGAATAGTATTAAGACAGGAAGAGTGACTCAAGTGCCCTCTGGTGTACAAGCTCTGAAGCAAGGTACATACAGTTTTCACCAATGTCTTTCATAGCCATAACTGAAAAACATTGATTTTTGAGTCGTGTCTCTTTAGAAATACCAGAGCGATATGATGAAATTAGTTCCCCTCATTACCAAACATTCTCTGTGACACTTAAAAACAAATTTCTTTTTAATTACAAGAAGTTATTTTATTACAACATTATATCTCCATTCCAAAGCTTACAAAATGCTCTACAAAAAAGGTTCTGAAGAAAGTTTTGATCAGGCGATGTCAATTGGAGAAATAAGTACTTAAAACTTTAAAGTAATTGATTTCGTTTATTCGAACGGTTCTTTTTGTCTGTTTTTATTCCTTGTTGTTTTTTAATTGCTTATAGTTGGATAATGTATTTGACAATAAAACTGGTTAAGTAAAATAAGAGAAACAATTTATTGTTAGAAATATAGCTTTCCAAGAGAGCTTGGAAAGCTATATTGGTTTGTAATTTTCAACTGCCTTTAAGCAGGGGCCTTTCTGGGGTTGGCCGACCCATCCAGGTAAGATCATAAATCAAGACTGTTCAAGAGAGATGGAACTAAAATAATAACTGTTTCTATTTTAATCTTTCCAAATGCGACTAGGGGTAAGAACGGAACCGCGCTAAGATAATGCAATTCCTGCGAGTCCGACTTTTTTTTTCTTATAGAACAAGTCTCATTTAAGGATCCCAAATTATGCGAGTCAAATTATCATTTACAAACTCCATAAATGACAACAACAAAAAATTACAATTTTAACAAAACAAAAGTAAAATGCACATTAGCATTAATAAATTGGAATAAAGAAACTGACAAGGTCTTGTTAATTTAAAGCAGTTAAAATGTTTTTATCAGTCTTTGACATGTGGAAATTGGCCTTGAATAAAATTGACTTTGAAAAAATATGAAATGATTATCTTAAGCTCGACCAGAGCCAAAGAAAGTTTCATCTATCAAGAATGTTTTAAATATTTTCTCAAAGAAAGCGTATACATATTAAAAATTTATTTCTGTGAAAAATAAAAAGTTTTGGTGATAACTTGAAGGTATTAACTGAGTTTTTCTTTTTGAAGGGTCAGTATGTCTGCTAGCCGAACATGAGCAACGATAAAGTCCATTTACAAATCTTCTTGCTTTTCTTTTCAATAAAGGAAAAATGCAGCCACTATACAAATATGGTTTAGGCATATTGATGACAGCACGATTCAGAAGTGGTTTTCGCGGTTCCGGATTGGAGGTTTCGATCTAGAAGACTGTCCCATCACTGGCCGAAGTTTAACGATCAATCCATAAGCGGCTCTAGACAAACATTTTTGGGGGGGCTAATTTAGTATGGGCGTGCCTGGAGGTGTAGAATCAAATTTTTATAACCAGGCACCTGGAAATCATTAAGGAATTACGATTACTAAATGAAGGGTATTAATTAATAATACCAAACAGGTGAAGAATAACCCTTCAAAAATTTTTTCAAACTTTACATTTATTCCTCCATCACAACGTTTCGGACACACAGGTCCATCCTCAGGCAATCATGTCCTGTTCATTACTATAGTTACACTAAAACAGTCATGCAATAAATAAACATGATTCCTGTAAGGAACCAAGTCAAATTACACCTACATCAATTAAACACTCATTATCACAGCCATATTGTAAAGTTTGAAAATTTTTTTGAAGGGTTATTCTTCACCTGTTTGGTATTATCATTAAGGAAGTATTTGATAAACTAAGAACATACATTAATTAGAGCTTATTACTATTAATTTGCCTAAAAAATTAGTTTTCTAACTTAATCGAAAAAGATTGTGAAATTTCATTCTGCCAAGCCCCCCTCTTTAGCCGCCACTGGATCAATATCGAGGATATCAGGGCTGTTGTTACAAACAATCCATGCATTACTGTCCGTGAAACAGCTGTGGGATTAAGATCTTTCAAATCGACCGTACGATTCTAGAGTTCTCCATGAGCTCGGCGAAAGTAACCTCGGGGAACGAATTTACATTTGTGATGCTTAACTTAAAAGAAACGAATAGTGACTGGAGACGAAAAATGGACTTTGTGCAAAACTGGTTTCTGGACTAGCCGGAAAAAGATTTGGAGATTGCCTGGAACAGCGCCGAAAGCATCGCCAATGGTAGCTAATGAATCATGCTCTCATTTTGGTGGGTCTGGAAGGGACCCATAACTCTTGGAAAAGTTACTTCGGCGTAACCCAAAACATCACTAGTGTTTTTTGTTTTTTTTTGGGCGTGTTAACTCTCACGTCATTCCTTTGAGTCTTGATTTGTATTACTATTCTTTAATAATTATTAATATGTTTACAGCTCTGATTAAGTTGTTATAAATATTTATTTTATTTGCCCACATTTAGTTCAAACAACAGAAGAAAAAATGCTCATTAAAAATATATAAATAAACTAGCTGAATACCCGTGCTTCGTCACGGCAGATGTTATTTTATTACGTTAAATAATGTAACATCAAAATTAAAGTTACTAATAATTTTATGCAGTCTATTATAGCACGGTTCCCGCCATGCTATACGTTATCCATCAATTGATAAGTAATCAAAGTATAATGTTTCTGGACATTGGGGCGCTCCGGACTAGTGTCAAGAAACAGATAACCTAGAGATAACCCGTTATCTATAGGCTACCATTAACTAATAACGTCTATTATTATAACCTTAATAATAATAGACGTTAAAAATTTAAATTAAATAAATACAGTACGCTAACAGCTGACCTGTTATCGTCCTGCAACGTTTGATGCCTTGGCTTGCCTGCTCTCTAACCAAATAAAAATTCAAACCTCTCTAAAAATACTTAAAAATTTCAATATCAAAAAATCCTTTCTTGGCGAGTGTTTACGTTCTAAAGGGAGTGTCCATGCATAATTTTAAATTTTTCTGTCAGGTGGTTTGGGCTGGGCGATGATAGGTCAGTGAGTGAGTGAGTGGTATTTGACAAGTATATAGTCGACAAATAAAATCAAATAAATGAGCATTTCGATTCTATATGCTCTATTCGATTTTGTTAATTAACTTGGCGGCCCTTAAAATATCAAAATGACCCTTCCTGGTTTCGGTCTGATCGCATAGAATTTCATGTCAGAAAGCTGGTGTTCCTTTTTTAGATGGTCATAAACTCTGCAACTTGCGAAGATATGTTTTATAGACAGCTGCATATTGCATGAGATGCAAATTGGTAGAGGATCCTTTGAAATGAGGAGGGAGTGTGTGGGGTTTTTATGGCCGATTCTCAATCGAATTCATTCGTACTGCGTGTTCTTGTACTAGTGATGTTTACTCCTCCCAATTAGATGGACTGAAGAGAGCAATTGAATAAAAAATGGCCAGTGTTCGAAAATAGATAACGTGTAATATTTCACACACGAAAATGCTCGCGTCCATGCATCTTTAAGATCTCGGCAGCACTTGTAACTCATTCACCCTACTCTGCTGACATCACTCTATCGAATTACATTTTTTATGCTCCTTCCAAAATAATCTGGTGGAGGAAACTAGACACTACAAAAGAACACATCAAAGTTGTTATGGACCTCTCGAGCAGTTGGGAATGGGTATGCGCTAAAAGTGTGTAAACGTGTATAAATTAAGCTTAAACTTTAAACGCATCTTCATGTTTTCATAAACTTCTCAAAGAAATCTTCCTAAAGCTATTTTTTATTTATTTATTTATTTTATTTGGGTGCCTACAGCTAATACTTTCGTTTTTAGTTCACCCCCTTTCGCGAACCCAGAAAAAACATACCATGTCCACAAACATAAAGTAGCTGTTGAAGTCATATTGTATTTAAATATTATTGATCAGCTAATTTTTATTTAATTTTATAGTTAAAATGCAATAAAAATTAATTACCTGAATGTAAGGGCTGATAGAATGTTAGCTGATGCCCTTGGGTTTTTCTTTTTTTCAGCAAACTGTTTATCAGACTCCATCCTCTCTCCATACACACAACGTTATCAGAATGAATCTTGTTCCTAAAAATAATAAAAACAAATGTAATTATTTTCTAATGTGACATTTATAACTCTAGTGAGTTTATTTTAATGTATTCGTTTACAGGTTTCCACAGGAAATTAATGCTGCTTTCAATTGTTTAAATATTAATTTGTGGCAATATGTTTTGGATAATTGCAAGGGTGTTTTCTTTATGGCCACTAAGGAAGTTAATCTATATATATAAAAATCACGTGTCTGTTTGTTTGTTCCTTATACAAATCCACACCGTTTGACCGTTTTTGACCAAACTTGGAATAATGGTAGGTCTTGATACGAGAAATCTCCTAGGCTAGGTCAAAAAAATCTACCAGCTGTCTGTCTGTATGTTTGTCCCTTATACAAATCCATACCGTTCATCCGATTTTGACTAAACTCGGTACACATGTAGATCTTAATCTGGGGAGAGTCGAAGGCTAAGTCAAAAACGTCTACCAGCTGTCTGTCTGTATGTTTGTCCCTTATACAACTCCACACCGGTCGTCGGATTTTGACTGAACTCGGTACACATGTAGATCTTAATCTGGGGAGAGTCGTAGGCTAAGTCAAAAACGTCTACCAGCTGTCTGTCTGTATGTTTGTTATTTATACAGACCCACACCGTTTGACGGATTTTGATCAAACTGGGCACACAGGTTGGTCTTGATCAGGGGATTGTCATAGGCCAGGTCAAAAACGTCTACCAGCTGCTGTCTGTATGTTGTTGTTTCTTTTTATAAGCAAGACCTATTTTTACCAAACTTGGCATACATGTATGTCTTGATACGGGGGGAGTTATAGGTTATGTCGAAGCCGTCTAGGACTTACAGTTGAGAGGTCACGGGTTCGAAACAGTTACAGATTCGTGTTATTAGATTTTAATAATACTTATTTGGTTTCTAATTTATTTAGGCTTTTCTATATGCAGAAAGTAGGTGTAGCATGGCACGCCGGGTAACAGCTAGTGAATTAATACAAATAGTGATCGGTTCCTGCTCCATGAACGTTGGTCAGTTCTATAAGTATTCCAAGGAGTTCGGCTATATATATGGTCGTTAGTTTTGGCATTTAGGAGGATACGGTCAGGGGGCACATCAATTCAGAAAATAGATCCCTATTTCATCGCTCGATAGATTAGGGATCACAAAATCCCCGGCATCTCCATCAAGTATTATTTTACGGCACCTGAAATGCTCCAACTTTAATTTCATCGCTCGATAGATTAGGGATCACAAAATCCCCGGCATCTCCATGAAGTATTATTTTACGGCACCTGAAATGCTCCAACTTTAATTTCATCGCTCGATAGATTAGGGATCACAAAATCCCCGGCATCTCCATGAAGTATTATTTTACGGCACCTGAAATGCTCCAACTTTAATTTCATCGCTCGATAGATTAGGGATCACAAAATCCCCGGCATCTCCATGAAGTATTATTTTACGGCACCTGAAATGCTCCAACTTTAATTTCATCGCTCGATAGATTAGGGATCACAAAATCCCCGGCATCTCCATGAAGTATTATTTTACGGCACCTGAAATGCTCCAACTTTAATTTCATCGCTCGATAGATTAGGGATCACAAAATCCCCGGCATCTCCATGAAGTATTATTTTACGGCACCTGAAATGCTCCAACTTTAATTTCATCGCTCGATAGATTAGGGATCACAAAATCCCCGGCATCTCCATGAAGTATTATTTTACGGCACCTGAAATGCTCCAACTTTAATTTCATCGCTCGATAGATTAGGGATCACAAAATCCCCGGCATCTCCATGAAGTATTATTTTACGGCACCTGAAATGCTCCAACTTTAATTTCATCGCTCGATAGATTAGGGATCACAAAATCCCCGGCATCTCCATGAAGTATTATTTTACGGCACCTGAAATGCTCCAACTTTAATTTCATCGCTCGATAGATTAGGGATCACAAAATCCCCGGCATCTCCATGAAGTATTATTTTACGGCACCTGAAATGCTCCAACTTTAATTTCATCGCTCGATAGATTAGGGATCACAAAATCCCCGGCATCTCCATGAAGTATTATTTTACGGCACCTGAAATGCTCCAACTTTAATTTCATCGCTCGATAGATTAGGGATCACAAAATCCCCGGCATCTCCATGAAGTATTATTTTACGGCACCTGAAATGCTCCAACTTTAATTTCATCGCTCGATAGATTAGGGATCATAAAATCCCCGGCATCTCCATGAAGTATTATTTTACGGCACCTGAAATGCTCCAACTTTAATTTCATCGCTCGATAGATTAGGGATCATAAAATCCCCGGCATCTCCATGAAGTATTATTTTACGGCACCTGAAATGCTCCAACTTTAATTTCATCGCTCGATAGATTAGGGATCACAAAATCCCCGGCATCTCCATGAAGTATCATTTTACGGCACCTGAAATGCTCCAACTTTAATTTCATCGCGTGGGCGATTTTCCTTTCCTTATTATTCGAAGAATTTATGTTTATATAGTTTCCCTTGTTTACATGAGATTAGATTTTTTTTTAGATTAAGATTAGCCTTGATTCGTCGGTTGGATTCGGCAATCCTGACCATCCCTAGGCGAAACCAGATTTTAATTGATTTATTAAGGGGTACCTCCAAAGAAAAAAGTCAGGCGACCGGAGTATAGTACTGACCAGACTATCTCCCTAGTGTGGCGTCAAGAAACTTGTTCTTCTAAAGTGTTTGCCCCTCTGGGTCTCCTTGGCCTGTTACTATTTTATTATTAGTATAAACGAAAATAATAATACTCCCTTGGGATAATTAACCTCCATATTTATGGCTAACCAAGTAAGATGTAAACTTATATAGATCATCGCCATGTAAGACAGAAACAAAGAAATGTGTACAATATATATATATATATATATATATATATATATATATATATATATATATATATATGTGTGTGTGTGTGTGTGTGTGTGTGTGTGTGTGTGTGTATGTGTGTGTTCCAGTTTATATTGCATTTCCAAGAACGATGTGTACATATATATATATATATATATATATATATATATATATATATATATATATATGTGTGTGTGTGTGTGTATGTGTGTGTTCCAGTTTATATTGCATTTCCAAGAACGATGTGTACATATATATATATATATATATATATATATATATATATATATATATATATATACTATTACATTTTATTAGTTATATAACCCTGGATTGACATTGCCATTGACATCTACGGCAATGAGACCGTGGGGTAAATTTTACCTCATACTTTGAAAAAGTTGAAAAAAAAAATCATTTTTTTTTTTTTTTTGCTTTTTTGTATAATAACAATGTACAGAACAGGAACATCATAAAAATATATTCAAAGTGTAATAATAGAGTAAATTTATTAAAATTCACAAAATAGCTAGGAAGTCCTAAAGCTTAATAAATATTCTTCATACACCAAATAATTATCCTAAAAAAATATTACTAAAATGAAAATATTTTTCAAGAACAATAAACTAGAATGATCAAAAGCCATAGAAAATAGGAACTTTATGAAAATACAATGTTTTTTTGAGATTGCGTTTTGCGATCATTTGTCACCTCTCTTTCTTGAGAATAAGTAAAATTCATTTCTGGAATGATTCTCATTACACTGATGTCACTTTCAGCCATATCAAGGCAGATGTTAACCGAGCAGAAATAACACGAGGACGGGGTGATAGTAAACATAGCAACCTTCGAAGAAAAAAATTAAAACTGTAGTATTAAGAATTGTTTTCCTAACTGCACTATTAGAAAGAAATGCAAATCGGTTATAGCCATTGTACTCTCACCGGCGTTGTATCTACTGATTTATTCCAAGGACTCCTGAATTGTTCTACAAACCTATGTAAAAGCTGACCATATTCAAGACACCCAGAAATCCGAGGAAGATAAATATAAGCAAATTTGCCATCAAATGGACTTGGATAGCCATTTGGAAACAGCTACAAGGTTGTGATAAAGTAATAATAATAAGAGTAGATTCAACTGCACTGAATGTAGGCTGAGAAATTCTAGCGGGATATGATTACTTTCAAAGACTGTTGCTAAGGTACATCTCACAAACATTCTAAGCAAATATAATTAAGATATGCTAGGACGAAGCTGTGATTACTGAACGACAAGATATTCTCACCATCGATAACAAAAAAACGCATCTGGTATAGATCAACACCCGAGGTGTTGACCAATCGGATCTCGTTGAACATCAAAGCTCAACAAATTCGGGTGTGACAAGTACCTGGATGGGGAACCGTCTGGAGAAACCTGGTGCCGTTGGCATTATAAATTGCGGCAACCTGGAGATAGCCAGGTTATCAATCAATATTTCAACAGTTGATGCACAAAAACAAAAAAAGTCCGACTCGCAGGAACTGCATCATCTTAGCACGGTTCCGTTCTTATCCCTAGTTTCATTTGGAAAGAGTAAAATAGAAGCATTTATTATTTTGGTTCCACCTTTCTCGAAAGGTCTTGATTTATGATCTTACCTGGATGGGCTAAAAATGGTTTCATTCGTTTTCCTAGGCCCAGGAGCCTATAAAACAAATGAAAATTATGAAGTAAGCGGAACGATTTTTTTCGCGCGACATTCGCTCCAAAAACCATGTTCCGGTGGGCGGATTCTGTTGGTTAACGAACTTGACCTTTCAAATTAGACGAAAGATTTTTGTACCAAATTTCATCAAAATCGGACCATACAATAATAATCGGACCATAATCTAATATGTGTATATATTAGTGTTAAATATGTCCTACTTGTTTTTACAGCCCTGATGAAGGCTTGAAGTTCAAGCCGAAACGTCGGAACAATAAAACCATTTTTACGATAAAATGTAATTTTATTAAGTTGCAGTGACCGAACCCCGACAATCCCTACCGTGCATCATCAACGGTCAACGATCTCCTCTCAACAAAATAATAACTGCTTCTATTTTAATCTTTCCAAATTAGACTAGGGATAAGAACGGAACCGCGCTAAGATGATGCAGTTCCTGCGAGTCGGACTTTTTGAAAATGGGAATCGAACCCACGAACTTAGGCACCTTAGCACCACGAACCTGTTCACGCCTTAGCACTCTCAATTACCGGCCACCATTGTTTTTTCAATAAAGAACAAACATTTATCTTTACATGTTTTATAGGTTCGTATAGGTTTGTCATCTAATAGGAATGAGTCAAATGTGACTGTAGTCTAGTAAGCAGTTCTTGCCTTGTATTCCGAATACTAGAACACATGGTTTCTAAAATTGGCTTAATCTCTCGCAACTTGTCAGTTTATCACTAGTTGCTTATGTGTATTTTCTTATGTCTTTGAGTATGTCTTGTTAAATCCAGTAGACATTCAACTTTGTTTTACCTAGTAGAATAATATTATCAAAGCAATTTTCCGGAAATCACAAGACTCTTTTCCAATAGAAAGCAAAGTATTAAGGATGCCCATACTCGGTAAGGAATGCCTCAAGATCTGGACCAAGCAGTCCAAATCTTGTAATATTCCTCACCGTGTATGAGGCAGCCTTGAGGAGAGAGTTGAACTGTACAGTCTATCGAAGTAGAATGATAACACCAATGGATTAACTGTACAGTCCAATGAGGCTGGGACTGTGAGTCCAATGAGGCAAGGCCTGACTTGAATGGACAAGTGGATATTTCCTTCACATACAGTGGGTCTACTATAACTGGACTGTGCAGTCTCTGCCTTGAGTTTTATTGACTTATATCGTGAGTCTGCTAGACCCATTCAGTCCAAACCTTGAGGCCAAACTTCGCAGTCCCGGCCTTGTGGTTTGAAGTGAACATGTAGGTCACCTTAATAGATCATAGGTCCTCGTATTCCTCAAGGAATAATAAAGTTATGGAAACGCCTTAAGGTAATGTAGTTCCTGCGATTCGGCAGCTCCTATTTTAATATGGAAACCAACAATCCCCTCAAGGAATTTTGCTCCACACCCTAGTAGTATTTTTTTTTTTTTTTTTAAAAGCTGTAGAAAATAAAATTTTAAAACAAGAAACGCCAGGTTTGAAATATAATAATATCCTATGAATGTTTTGACGCAACAAATACGATTCAACCAAAAGGAGAATAATCATGTAAGGAAGAATAGTAATTTAAAGACGGCTATGTTACAAAATAGTAGGGAGGTTTTATAAAATTTAGAAGCCTGAAAAAATAGGACACATGAACAGTGTTAAGCTCATGGCTGTCGGAGAACCGAAAAAACAACAAACGAAAATGTAAAGTAAGGCTTTCACTTTAGTAAATACTACGATAACCACCTGTCTTCTGATTTTTAGACGAACATTTCTTGCGGATACAAAAAAGGAACCTGATCAAAAAACGAAACCGGCATTGTAAAATATGGCCAGTACATTATATTTTCATAATTATCACCTTTCAATTTCAGGATGTTTACTATCTCATCATGAAAAATTTAAATATTCAGATCAAGCTGCCAACAAATCGGACGTCAGTTCTTAAACCTGTCATAGAAAGGATATTTCTGGTTTAAGTAATTCAGATTGTATTAATGTATATTTTGTGTTATTTTGCTTCATTCTACAATTGAAGCGGTCGGTTTGTAACAATAAAACGAGCAAATCCCTTCTTTGCGAGCTTGTAAATTCAATAAATAAATAAAATTGAAGGGGTCGGGAAAAGATTGTTCCAAGCAATATTTAAAAAAAAAACTTATCTGTAGCTAGTATACGTTGGATATTATGTGGGACTATCAGTTGAAATGGTTAGGGGCAACAAGATTAAGTAGCATACAGAGTTTGTATCTTAGTAGCACCGTTATAGACTGATAGTCCCACATAATATCCAACATATAGCAGCTAAAGGTAAGTTTTGTTAAAAATGTTGCTTGACACTATTTTGCCCCGACCCTTTCAATTTTTGTATACACTCACAAATTAGAACATATTGCATTAATCAACTTAATCCTTAGCTTAATGCATCTCCCCGGGGTGTATGTTTGTTATATGTATTTTGATCGGATGAGTTTCAGCCGCAGTGTCAAGGGTAAGAAGTAAGACACTTACTCGTCAGACAACAAATACTATTGTACGCACATATTCTTCTTTCCAAATCAAACTGCTTCTTCTTTATAGTCAACCTTTGGTATTGAGAAGCTGAAGATGATTGGGTTGGTCATTTGTTGAAAAAAACTAAATTTTATAACTAAAATGAGTAATATTTATTTGCCAACGTTGAATAACAAGCCATCATCAGGGTTGTAAACAGTAATGGATATGTATGCAAATATGATTCTTCTTCAGGGCATAAAGGAATCGTCAGCAAACACTCGCGGATTCAGCAACGGGAGTCACTAGACCATCAAAGCTTGTTTTATCTCGTTACGCTCCATGTTTTCTTGTACGTTTTCTACTTCCAGCCTGGGGAGAAAAGGTGGGGAAAATTGAGATCCTTGCAAAAGAAAATTACGTAAAACCTACACAATAATAATAATAGTTACGTAGTCTAAAGTGTATTGATAATGAGATGCATCGAGATTGAAAATTCTTAAAATGCCTTCAAGATTAAAAGATGAGAGACTGCTGAATGTTGAATGGAATGACCTGAGGTTGTTGATTATAAATTAAAAGAGTGCCAATCTTAAGGCCATCTCCGATCTTATCTACCTAGATGCCACGGTATAATTAGAACATTGTCACCGCAGGAGGGTTGCTACTTACGTCCTTTGCAAGAAGCATTCTCGAAAAATCAGTAGTTATTTCATATAAATATTATTTAGATTTTTTCCCCTGGTTTTTAGGTCATTTTATTCAACGTTGTAAGAAAAACATATTGTGGCTCCTTACAATACATATTATTTTTCAAGATTAGAACTTCCCGCGTTTGTAGAATAGAAATAGGATATCCTAGTACTCTGATAGAAATATTATTAATCTAAAATATATTGTTAGTAAAATCTATATCCGTTTTTTGGATGGCCTAGAAATAATTTTATATTTATTGATGAATTACAAAATGAGGGAATTACTATCCAGATCGTGTAACATTCTTCCTAAGAAGAAAAACAGAAAAGAAAAGAAAAGAAAGGAGAGAGAAAATTGCTTTTGAACCCTCTGACAAGAAAATAAACATAGCTAGCAGGAAAAAGAAAGGACAGCATTTATAATAACCTAACTTCTGAAGACTTTTGGTTGAAAATCTGAGGTGACTGGTGGTTATTTGGCAAAGGATGTAACCTACAGGAATCTAATGACAGATTTTTTCTCACTAAAAAGATAATTTATTTATTTAAATTTTAACGTCCATTTATTATTAACTACGAATTTTAGGACGGGTTATCTATAGGTTACCACACTTTTCTAGCCAGGACTAAAAAGATAAAATAAACCATAAACATGATAGCCTAAGGGAAGAAACCAAATAAAAGAAATAATTAATAATTGAAAAACAAAGTAGAACATAAAAGAAAAAGAAGAGCCAATACACTTGTGTACCCATACATAAAGCGTTTGGAAAAACAAAACGGTCCGAAAGACTAAATTTATGCTGAATAAGGCACACTTGAAGAAGAAAACGGATATTGTGGAGAAAACCAGAGACGTGGTAGATTGTCAATGAATAAGGGAATTAATGAAACATAAAAGAGCAAGTCCGGTAGAATAAGAAAGCAAAAGTGGATAGATGAAATCTACATTCTTAAAAAAAAAAAAATAATAATAATTAAATGAAAAAAGCGGGGTGAGGCATAAGCGGCCGTCGAAGCGATGTCTTCCTTGCAGTTTTTCTAGCATCTGTCGAACTGAAAAGATAAAGAAAAACTCGACGGTTTTGAAGTTCCTTAACTAAGATTGTTTATGCTACACTATGCCTTTTAGGAAGCAAATCATGAGAGTGGTATTGTTTCGTACGTGTGTAAGTATCCATATAATAGAAAACAGGGTAACTTAAACCAAATAGCAACAAGAGATTTAGTGTGGGAACTACAGTTAAGACGCCAGTTAGTGAACATGAAAAGGCCATAGAATAGTTAGACAATATTTGAGAAACCTGCGACGGAATAACTCTAGGATCTAGGTATGGTAGGAGCGTAAGGAGTGGATTAGTGGTTAAAAATGCCTACAAGAGTCGTTTCTGAGTTGGATCCTTGCCAATACTCGGCTAGGATTGGACGAATAGTACTAGTACTACTTAATAGTTATTAAGTAGTGAATATTGAGTCGAAGAACTTCACGGGTCTTCTTATGATGAAAAATGTGCCCCAGGAGATCAATATTCTTGGTGAGTATGAAATCAGTTGCTTTTTTAAGCGATGTAAGCGAAACTATCCTTTTAAGAGTGTCGTTCTGGAAGGTCCGTTATTTCTCAAGGGCTGGTAGGGTGTAGATTTCGACATAGAGCAGTAGCGAACGGGAGGGCGGGGCGAAAGGCACCTTTATAATAGTAGTTAGGGAAATTTGAGAGCAGTACCCTCGTCCTGACAACCCCGTTCATCTCCTCATAGTGAGTGACAACGTCACATGCCGGTCTAACTTCACTCTCTTGTAGGCGATCGTACGTGTGAGGCGGTTTAGCATAGCAGATTTCGCATTGTCTTGTTAAGCGAAATGGAAAGAGTATTACTCTTTGAGGCATTCGTGAATAAGAAGGTCTTTGACGCATTCGTGAATAAGAAGGTATCATGATGTTTCCGAAGTTTTCGTACTTGGAAACGTCACAGAAACGCTTTAGAAACTTTCACAATCTTGTGGCGTTCTTTTCACATAAGGACAGTATGCTTATTTGGATGAGTCTTTATTCTTAAAACTGAATCAATTCAATCTACGCAATATTTTTTTTTTTTTTTTCAATACTAATATTTATTCATTATCTTTTCTTTCGCTGAGGTCGTAATAACCGTTTTAACTTATGAGAAGCGAGGCCCCCAATAAAAATAAGTTACAAAGCGAATATAAAAGACAAAATAGTATCATAAGTTGATTTAAAATGTGACATCCAGCCCCTACCTTAAACTTTGTGTCCAGAGAAAATGAATACATCGGGTAAATCGAATTCATGAATAGCCCAAGAATATTACATGTTTGCAGATAAAAAATAGGTGGAGGTCGGAAAATGGTTTTATTTATTCAAATATGCGTCAAGTATCAATAATATTAATTAAAGTAAAGTGAGTAAGTAAATTCAGTTTTCGAAGCAATAACACTTGGGATACCAGTGAAATAGTCAATTCCAACGCAAACCTTTTGAACATAACAAGTAGAACATTAAATATGTTTGATAGTAAGTCAAGAGTAAGCCGAAAACTGGACCAATTAAGTATTTATTTCTACGAAGACAGGTATAGTTGGGATTCGGCTAGGAGAAAAAACGTCAGACTTTCAAAAAGAAACCTGTATTTTGGACGTTTCGACTGCAACAATGGCAGCCTTCTTCAGCTAAAAAATATATACAACTTATAAGTAAAGAAAATGTACAAGTAGTAAGTAAAAGACAGGAAGAAATGAGCGGAGTATATATATCAATACAATAAATTTTAACCAATCTTATTTTTAAAAAAACAATGAAGATACGGTAGTTGGAAAGAAAACAGCATGTAGAACTTGTTAGTAAAAACAGTACAAAAAAAAAATTAAACAGTAAAAACAACGCACATTTTTTATGTAGTGAAAAACAAAATCTATTTTATAAGTGAATACAATTTATAACAATTAATATATAGATACATACCACTAGAGAATGCCTAGGGGGGAGGGAGGAAGACCTCGAGGACAACTTAGGTAACCATGGTAGAAGTATGAACGACAGCAACAAAACCCGTGGTCTTTATAGTTATGAAAAAGGGGTGGGGGGCGGCAAATCGGTGCAGATGAAAGAGGTACAATTGCTGGGTTGTAAAGGCGGGTTGTAAAGGCGGGTTGTAAAAGGTGTTAAGAGCTTAGGGACACACAAGTAGAGAAATTGTCTGGAGCCTGGGAACAAAGATAAAAAAGGAGGTCAGGACAATTTATGGAAGACGGAGGAGTAAGCAGGGGAGATGTTTTGTTTGTCGGTTTTGTAATTAATGTTATTGGGGTTTAAGTTAATAAACTGCCATTGTTGCAGTCGAAACGTCCAAAATACAGATTTCTTTTTGAAAGTCTGACGTTTTTTCTCCTAGCCGAATCCCACTGCCATTGTTGCAGTCGAAACGTCCAAAATACAGATTTCTTTTTGAAAGTCTGACGTTTTTTCTCCTAGCCGAATCCCAACTGCCATTGTTGCAGTCGAAACGTCCAAAATACAGATTTCTTTTTGAAAGTCTGACGTTTTTTCTCCTAGCCGAATCCCAACTTCTGCCATTGTTGCAGTCGAAACGTCCAAAATACAGATTTCTTTTTGAAAGTCTGACGTTTTTTCTCCTAGCCGAATCCCAACTATACCTGTCTTCGTATCTCTACAGCGGCTAACTATCTCCATCTACATTTATTTCTATTATTTGGCAGATTAATCAGGAGATCCATTTCTCTAATATTTCTTTATATTATTAGTTCTATGTATACAGTTGTTTTATTTTTGACTGCGTGTTTAACATCCAACGAACTTTATGACGATTGTGTGCATTACCGTGGTATTACAAAAATAATATCATCATTCTTCGTTAGAAATGTCAGCTTTCGTAAATATCCCGTTTTATTGCGCCTAACTCTGAGTTTAAGCAAAAGTGTAAAAAAATTGTGTCTATTTCATAAAGTCTTTTTAAAAATCGCTCTGTCGAATTGAAACGTTTTTTAACCCAATCAATGCGTAATTTCATTATATAAATGTTTGGTATTAATAAACTTTTCGGTTAGATGCTTTTTTTGAAAGAATTTTTAGAATACTCGTGAAACGTCCGATAATTTCGAGATTTGATGGCTCTAGCTCAACTCGAAAAATAGGACAAACATAATATTATTATTATTGTGGGATATTATTAAGGAAGAAAAAAAAATGTGGTTGCTCTGGTGAGCTCGGATAGAAGCAAAGGACAAAATATGATGAAATATGGGTACAACCCAAACATATTGTAAAAATAATAATAATTAGCCTTACCTTCAGGGCATCCACCTCCAGGTATACGGCATTGAAAGGCGAGAAGAAAGGAAACAGGGTTTAGGAAGAGAATTAAGGTAATTATGGAAGTATCTCACCATTCGCCGGGTAGATTGGCGTCCAGAAAGGTCCAATACAACAAACATGGGCCGGCCATAGGAATAAGAATGCCAGGAACAACTTATAAAGCCAAGGGAAGCGGAAAATAAACCATTAAAAGCCTCTGGCATACACGCACATAACGAGAGTTGCTTGCGCATGGGCTGGCTATAGGAATAAGAATGCCAAGAACAACTAATAACGCCAAGGGAAGCGGAAAATAAACCATTAAAAGCCTCTGGCATACACGCACATAACGAGAGTTGCTTGCGCATGGGCTGGCTATAGGAATAAGAATGCCAAGAACAACTTATAACGCCAAGGGAAGCGGAAAATAAACCATTAAAGGCCACTGGCATACACGCACATAACAAGAGTTGCTTGCGCATGGGCCGGCTATAGGAATAAGAATAATGTTGGACCAGGCTCTCTTGCCAAGCACCTAAATACCTAAATCACATACTCGCGATTCGTATAATATGTGTCGCGAAACATAAATATTTGAATGCCTCTCACTATTGATTGTAATTCTAACAATAATTAAACTTAATAATAATGAAACCTTACAATAATTAATTTTAATTATGATTAAATACCATAAAAAATAACGCACAATTATGTTTGCCTATTTCCTTTCCAAATTTGCACCGATCTTGTTTTCAGGAACACTCGTTTCGTAGCTAAGTTGTTTGGGCAAGAAACAAAGTTAAAAACACTTATATCGAAAAAGCGTTACTGGCCTAAAAGCAAATGCGCTTTTAGGCCATTAACACCATTAAAGAAACCCATTAAGGCCATTAAAACAATATAAATAATGTCGAAATATTAGGCATGCCAGAACATTTCTTCACAAACCATCTGATACAGCTTGATCAGCATTCCATGTAACCATATAAGGTAATGTGAGAAATAATATAAATTATGAAGCTTATGGAAAATTACAACAAGGTAGATTGCTGACAATTAGCTGAGGGAATTATGCCTTGCCAAGGTTCCCAGAAGGGACTACAAACAACATCCGTCTCGAAACAATAGTAGCTAGCCAGTCAATCGCAAAAATATAGACGTCGAACTCGGGGCAGGAAAGCTACAGGAGTAAATACCACAGAATCATGAGGTCAGTATAGCGAGGCAAGTGATAAAAGGTGACGAAGAATGCCTCACGTTCAACGCTCAAAGGCTCAATAGTGTGCAAATATTGGATTTTATTTTTATTTATTTATTTATTTTTTGTGGAATTAAAATAATTATGAGCCCTTGCAAAACTTGAAACTTGTGTATGTGAACTCGGCCGAAAGTCGCATATAAACAGTATTCATTTTACTTTTCTTGAATATTGTTATTGTAGAGAAGAACTATTTATTTATTTTTTTCGTGTTTAATGGCGTATCAACTATTGGGCTACCCTTTTATAATACCAACAGTTCGTGGTCGGTAAACCATTCGGGTACTTGCCACGCCCGACATTCCTTAACTCCTGTGATCTACGGGAACCGGCGCATTCAGCATGGCTATGGACGTTGGCGAGAAGAACTATTGAACGTAAATGTTTCATCAGTTTCCCCCCAGTTCTGAAAACTAGAACATTAGTTTTTGGCGTATTTTCATTAGGTTAATTTTATACAATAGATTTCCAGAGAGTCGTAGCTTTCTCCTTGCATGATATCCATAATCAGGAATACAATATAATAAGGTTTCACGGCACATCACATATTATCTCCAAGAAAGGTATTTAAGCAATGTTGTTAACTAGAAAAATAACAATTACTGTCTAATAATCAGACGATTCATCCCGCTTTTAATTGTTTAAATATATTTCTAACCCCTTAATGAATAAGCCAAGGAGGAAATAAAGCCTAAGTCTTCTTGTAACTTTCACGGAGTGAGTTCAAGGTTCTGGAATTACTATAGTCTTTTACAACTAAAATTAATAACTTGTGCAATTTTTTGCTCTACGATTTTCTCTAGGAGTTTATATTATTTCTGAGGTTATTTCTTCTAAATTTTACAACTGATAGTTTTACTAGCAGATATGAACAGTTTTGGACGTTTCACATTTTTTTTAGCTGATTACGTAGGAATGTATTTTTTTAATTAGCACACATAACAAAAAAAAAAAAATATTCGGCTAATCAGGAGTAAGAGGATCATTTTTCTTTAACTGTATGAGTTGTTTATTTAAAAAGTTATCTCAAACGTTCATTAAAAAAAATAAACGCTTGAAATATCGAGTTTTCTTTTTGTGCCATTAAGCATCGTAATCATTTACTTTTGATTTTCGTTTTAAATTTTTTTAACAAGGATCTGAGGTTACCATTGTAGCTATTTAGTAAAAATAAGAAGGGTTTTTTATCAATAGGTTTTATTTTGAGTTAATTTTTTCTGGAAATTGAAAAGGAAAGGAAATCGGCTTCATTGAACAGCAAAAATAGGAATAACAAATATCAAATTGGTGCCAATGACCATCGCAGTCGACGCACCCAAATTAAAAAAAAAAAAAAAACAAAAAAAAAAAAACAAATATCAAAGATCAGAAAATACGAGCATTTCATTTTTGCTCTTGTTCATTATAGTATTGGAATGTTTCCAAGTCATAATATAATAATTGATAATTTTCCTCAATGATTTAAATTAACTGCTAATTATAAAAATACGTTTTTAATATTAGCCTGTCATCTCGATAGCGAAGAAATCAATGCTAAATTGAGTTGCTACCGCTAACCGATACAATTCCTTTTTCAAGAATGTGTTGACCTTTTCCCCGTATCATATAAAAATTGCAGTAATTTTATTGTGAATAATTTACACAGAATAAATGCCGGAAGAAGAAATATAATTGCATAGTAATCGTTCCCACCACAAGGTTTCAGAAAGCAAGATGATTTAATAATAGCTGGACTGTTCATTATATAAAACGTTTTTCAGGGCTTCAGAAAAAGAATTAAAAAAAAGCTAACTCACAGAAACTCCGTTATCATAACGTTTTTCTGTGCTGTGCTTTTATTTGGTGAGATTTCGTAAGCTTAGATTAAAAAATCTTTATATTTCGACTTCAATAGAATTAAACGAACAATTCCGAAACACTGAAGACCTATTTCTTACACTGATGTGGTCCTAAATAAATTTACTTCAGTACTTTTTATTTTAAGTTTATTAGGAACAGCGTCGGCCATAGCCACGTTGAATACACCGGTTCCCGTAGATCACCGAAGTTAAGCAAGGTCGGGCGTGGTCAGTACCTGAATGGGTGACCGACCACGTGCTGTTGGCATTATAAAAGGGTGGCAACCTGTAGATAGCCCGGCGCTAATGGCCAAGTTGTAGATGTGCCGTAAAAAAAAAAAAAAAAAAAAAAAAAAAAAAAAAAAAAAAAAAAAAAAAAAAAAAAATTAGGAACAGCTGTGCGCGAATGTAAAAGTTCATGTATACAGTTACTAAGAAGAGATTTAATTATTTTCATCAAGAACGTGACACCTATTAAAGCAAAAGTGTTACAAACAAGTGCATTTTTAACTTCAAATTTAAGTGAGTAACAGTTTTTCATCAAATAGTAACTCTATTTAAAAAAACAAATATAGTTATGGAATCGCTTGTGAACGTAACCTCTAATGTTTAACAAGAGAAGCCTTTATGCCCCAGCGATTTCGCTGTAGTTTTAGATACTGTAAAAGGCATAAAACAAGAAGAGTACCTATTGAGTTTGGTTTTTCCAGAAAATTCCTTGTTAAGGGTCTGTGGTTCGGTGCAAGAGGTACAATTCCGAAAATTACCTGCACTATCTTACAAGAACTAGGAATCCTGCCGGAACACCTACCTGTTATAGCTGAGTCAATAATTATTGACTCGCTAGGCATAATGAGCCAACATATTTATGGTCACTAACGGACATCCCTCCTTTTTTTTTTTTTTTTTTTTTTTTTTATATATGCAACAAACGTCGTTCCTTAGACTCCGCTGTCTCTTAAGTTTTTGTTGTTGTTGTTTTTTTTGTTTTTTTTATTAGAAGAACAATTTGTATTTTTTGGCGCGTGTAATGCCCACGAACTTTTGGGGGAAAAAAAACAGAACAAATAACAAGATCAAGAAATAAATGAATGCCTCCAGGAATGATGAGCATGTTGTATATCCAGCAACCCAATAAAGTTGGGCAGCCCACTTTATTATTTCATTAAATAAAGTTTTCTTCTTCTAAACACATTAAATTTGCTTCCTATATTTCAGGAAGCAGGTTTTGTGTACATTTCAATAGTAAGAAGGAATTGGATAAATTAGTAGAACAACAACGGAATATTAAGATCCGTTTTTCCGTGGACATGATATTTTATTAAGGCGCTGCTTAGAGGCAGGAAAAAGGATTGTTTTGTCTAACGTTTTTCCAGAAATCCCCAATAAAGCCATAGACGAAGCATTAAAGAGGCTACGAATTGAAATAGTTTCGCCTGGCAAATGTTTAAATGCTAGCCTTCATGATCCACGGTTAGCACATGTACTCAGTCATAGAAGGCAGCTGTTTATCAATCCTGAGGGCATTGAAAAGCTACCTTCTTCGCTGGTTATCAAAGTCGCAGATAAACAGTGGAAGATATTCATTGATTCAGGAAAAATCAGCTGTTTTATTTGTAAAGATCAACATTTGGCTGCTGTATGTCCCATTAGTGTTGTTAAAAGCGAGCCCTGACTAGAGGCTTGACGCCTGAACCTTGAATCTAACCTCTACAGCCGGAGCTCTGAGGGCTCGATGAAGGCTCCGGAGTGAGGCTTCAGCCTAACCTTGTCAAGCCCTGAAGGTTCTCCATCGAGCCTTGAAGGCTCGGCCTTGGAGCCCTGGGAAGGTAGAACTTTGGCAAGCACGGTTATAGTAGTATAGTTGTAGTACGACAGTGTTGCCATCACCGTCTCACAGAAGAGTTTATTTTTTAGGAAAAGTTACTATTTTTACCCAATTAGTGATCCATATAATTAGTTTATCAATGAAATGGTAAATTTAAATGCCAGCGAATAATTTCAATGTGGCGGAATGAATTTAGGACGAATCTACTAAAGTATATTTCATGAAACAGCTGTTTGCCCGCCGTCCGCCATTTTGGAAATGAAAAGTAAAAGGCTCCAAAGCATGCGCCTTCTCCCGAGGCGAGCCTTCAAGGCTCGCGCCTTCTACTAAGCCGAGCCTTCAAGGCACGCGCCTTCTATCGAGCCCTGTCCAAGCTCTGAGAGCTCGAGCTTTTACGAGCCGCGCCTTCTAGCCTCAAAGGCGCGCTCTTTTACAACACTATGTCCCATAGGTTATAAAAAGAGGGCTGAAAATAACCAAGCGAACATTAATACTAATCAAGGCTCATTTAAAGCTTTTAAAAATGAATCTACTTCCACCAACAAAGTCTCCATCGTCCATCAAGAACCAGATGATGTTATATCTACTTCTAGCAATACCGAACACAGCTCGACTCAGCTCCGTATCACAGTTCCGATTTTTGATTCAATAGACCGAAGCCTCTTATCCTTCGATAATAAATATCTAGATTTTCCTTCTTCTACAGGAAAGCAGAAATGAGATGAAAATGAAACTCCAACTGAGGATCTACAAAATGAATGTGAAAAAATTGACGAATTGCTGAGGTCTGCGGAAAACATATTCCAAAGAATGGACAATTTAGAAAAGCTGACGTTATCCTTTTCCAATCCCAACATTCCCGTTGGAGCTGAGCCTCACCCACAACAAGTTAAAGCTGCTGCTAGTCTTGAAGAAAGGACGGGGACAGCAGATGATGCGGAACAAGAGGACAAGAAAGTACCGACTCCTCGGAAGGGAGTATTGCCCAAGGAGAGGAATACCAAATTACCTAAAACTCGAATTAAGAAATCTTCGGGAAAAATAACAGAACCTGTATGACGTAAAGTAAACATTAAGAAGACTTAGACAGTGTACTCTTTTGTGTATTTTCTAAAAATTATTTTCCATACAATGTTTTAACGTTGATAATAGCAAGCAATTAGTAAATAGCACAGCTGTAATTGTAGATACTCCGAGATTCTAAACCTTTGCGTTCAATTCATTTTGTTTATGTTATATATAAGCTTTTGTATATTTAATTTCAATATTTTTTTATTTTGTGATGTTATTCAAATTACTGATTCTGATTTTGAAATCAGTTATTCAAATTACTGATATCCTAAAACTCAAATTTGTAATATTTTTTGTTTGTTTGGAGCTCTTAAATGGAATAAAGAAATAAATATTCGAAGTTTTGTCTGACAGCATACACTCTAAGGAAGAATGTAAGTAGAGAAAAATAAATGGGAAGTTGGAGCAACATTTTACAGTGAAGTTTGTAATTAGGCAGGACGATCCACCCTCGCAGCCCCCCCGAAATTTTGTTTTTGTGAGAACATTTCGAGAAAAAAAAAGTCTATAAGAACGAATGTATTCAACATTTATCCTGGTTTACTAGGTGTTCAGAGGACCTAAAAACTTACAATTTTACAATAAAATAATTACCATTTTCCCTACCCTCAAATCCCCCTGCTCCCAGCCCCCCCCCCCCGAAATTATGAAATTTATACGCCCATACAGAAATGTACCTGGAGGCCAATTAACGTAAAACTTTAATCGCAAGTTTCATTTTGTGTGAATTTGTAAAAAAGAGAACAGTGTTTTGGCTGTCAGATTATGCTGGTTAAACTACTTGATCTTTATTTTTAGGCAAACATACTAACTCTGCATTTGAACAAGAATGGAAAATTTGATCAAGGCCTTGTTTTCTTAACGTGAAAGTTGAAGAAATGTTGTCTTTCCTATTAAGGGTTGACAATTACTGATATTGAAAAAACAAATTTTGAAGTAAATATTGTGACCTTTTCAAAACCCACTTTCTTTTAAAATTATTTGAATGCCAGTAATCGATAAAAAAGAACTATCTGTTCCTTAATGTTTATTAGAATTCTGTTTGTTTCAAGCTCTTTATCGGGAGCTTATTGCTCAAATTATTAATGGTCCCATTAAAAAATTCAAAATAGGCAATGGGAATAACCTTAAACCAGTATCGGATGTGTCAAGGTTACAATTCAAAGTGTGATCAATAAATATTGATAACATAACTAAATATATCTAAATATATTTAGTTACATGCTCTTGATGAAGCACCGGATTGGGCGTGAATCATGTGGAGTTCTAATAAACATTATGGAAAGGTATGTTTCTACTGTATTAATTAATGATTTTCTATTTTGTTTAAACTAAACTTATTTTGACTAAACCAAAAGAAGAGAATGGCGGTAAGAATAGACAGAGATATTGATTTTGATTACGTAATCTTGCAGCTGGTATTAGCACAAATTGTGTAGGACGGATTGTCAAGTGTTAAGCAATATGTGCTAATTATTTAGTAAAATATGACGGAGTACAAATAAATCATCTGGTACTTACTAGTTTTCACTAATATATTATATGAACGCCTCTAAACGGAAAGAAACCAAGCGCCATTTTTAACGAAATTGAGTTTTTGGTGCTATCTTGTAGAGAATTAGAGAATTTACATAGTAATAAAAAAACTGGTTAAAATATAATGTTGTCATTAAAGCAAGAAAAAATACCAAAAAAAAAAAAAAAAAAAAGAAGTGAAATGGTGCATCCATTATGCTGTAATAAACAGAAAGGAAACAAGCACCATTTTATCAATAACTATAAAAATAAAAACCCCATTACCATAACAACAGTTTATTTTAATGAGACAAAATGAATGAATCATTTTCGGAGGCCCGGTGGGCGTGAGTGTAAAGGCGTGAGCACACTCCGTGCTAAAGGTTGTGGGTTCGATTCCCACGAGGGGCGGTGGCTTTTCTTTCGAAAAAAGAAAAGGCATCACCCCTATCTTGGCTAGAAAAGGGTGGTAACCTATAGATAACCCGTCCTAAAATTCGCAGTTAATAATAAATGGATAGTTACAAAAAAATGAATGAAACATTACAGATAATAAAGGAATTTTAGACCCACAAAAAACTTTAAACCAAATTCTCTAAAGAATGAACATATGGCAGTTGGTTCCTTTCCGTTTAAAGGCTTCCATATGTAACTGTTTTAGCGCGGTTCCTCCCTCCCTCCATAGGGCGGAAACCCGCTTAGAAGGTTGACCTCATGACGCAAGTCGGAAGTACCGATTAGAACATTTTACGTTCCATATATATATATATATATATATATATATATATATATATATATATATTAGTGAACTTTGAACGACCTACTCACATTCTGATGATGGCACTATTGGAAAAGGAGAGGACTAGGTATTTTGTTCGAAGCATTTGATGTTTAACTGAGTCGAAAGCTTTGAAGGGATCAAGAGGTACTCTGATAGAGATTTGTGTGTTTTTTTATGGAAGTTTGGATTCTAGGAGATTTCAATGAGTGTTAATAGGGCGGAGAAAGACGTAGTGTTAATAGGGCGGAGAAAGACGTAGTGTTAATAGGGCGGAGAAAGACGTCCCGGACTAAAGTGGATTTTCAAGGAGGTTGGATTGAACTGAATGTTTGAAAGCAGGTATGGGGCAACCTTTGACATGTGGGCTAAACTTTAGTGTGCAAATACGTTCACGAGCCGCGTAAATGTTTCAAAATAAAATAACATAGGATTTTAAAGTAGTGTTCATAATTTCACAAGACAAAAATGGAATGACTCTTGGTTTGGAATTAGACGTACCAACATTACTAAAATCAAAAAGAACACGGAAAATTGGAACAAAGCACAACGCCACTCCCGAAGGGAAGAAATCGTTTTAGCAAGACTACGAATCGGACACACAGCACTGACCCACAACTACCTCCTAAACAACCTCCATCATCCTAAATGCATCACATGCGACACAAAAAAGTCAGTTGAACATATACTTACTAACTGCCACAAATACGATCACGTAAGACTAACACTTAAGGTACCCAAATATTACAGGACATTTTAGGAGATGAACAGACTATCTATAAACTAATCACTTTCATTAAACAAATCGACAACTACGGACGAATATAAAAGACCGCACTGCCAATGACTCAGTAGGGTAGAGGCAGGATAATTAAAATAATAAATAAATGAAATAATACGACAATTCGATTGTAATAAAAATTATTAAAATAACAGAATGAAATGAAAAAAATAGGTACAAACTACGAAAGTTAAATAGTGACACGAAATCAATGAGACACTCGGCTTCCCCGCTCACTTAATTCAGCAGGAGCAGGCGAAAACCCCCATCTCACTCGATCATCCTCGTTTGGAATCAGTGTAAGTAAGTGGTGAAATATGATTTTTTTTTTAAATTTGTTTTTTAAAAATGTCTCGCGGGTCAGTTGTTGTCCACATATGTTTTAAAGGCTTGGAGATATTAGATAAAATTCCGACTCGCAAGAACTGCCTCATCTTAGCACGGTTCCATTCATATCCCTAGTGCCATTAGTAACGGAATAAAAGCAGTGATTGGTAGGGTTTGATCTTCGTGAAAAATATAAAATAAAATAACGAAGGGAAGAAATTTAAGACGCCACGTCTAACGTTTGCTCTAAGAATACATTATTACCATGGGCGTATATAGAAAATAATTTCGGAGGGGGCTGGGAAAATTTCGGGGGGGGGGCTGAGACCATTTCCCGTGTATGGAATACTAACAATTTAGATATTTGAAGTGTTTTAGCCAACTTAAACGCTATTACACCCAAAATAGAATATGTTTTATGAAATAAATGATCCAATTTAATTTATTTTTAAGGGTTTTATGAAATTTTTATCGATCAAATAAAAATTTCGGGGGGGGGGGCTGCAGCCCCCTCAGCCCCACCCCTTATATACGCCCATGATTATTACCAATCACTTTCTCATTTCTTTGCCTTCATTTACTAAAATACCAATTTTATTGATAAATGCAATTAAAAAAAAAAAAAAAAGTAAAAATTGAGTCAAACAAAGTCAAAACCCTGTTCAAAAGAACAAATTAAACATATTCGAAGTATTTAGCACTTATTTCTCCGATTGACATAGTTTCATCGAAAATTGCTTTAGATTGCTTACTAAATTTCCTATAGAAACCATTCTTATAGAATTATCGTTAGCGCGATCTCAGTCGGAGACATTGGTGCTTAATATTCGTAAGTGTTGGTTTCGTTCCTTTGAAGCTTCTTTGTCTCTCTTTCCTACTGTTTATTTATTTAAATTTCCATTAGCAGGAAAACGATTTTTTCGTCAAAACAAGGTAAGTAAATAAGAAACATGTTAGCAATACAGGTTTCCTTAATAAAAGTCCGACTCGCAGGAACTGCAGCATCTTAGCGCGGTTCCGTTCATGTCCCTAGTGCCATTTGATAAGCTTAGAAAAGAAATAAACTTATTTTTTTTTATATATCTCGTGAAAATTGTCAAAATCCTCTCGAACATCTCGAATAAAAGTGATATTAAGGCGTCAGGGACACCGACAGTAGCTAACTTTTACACAGAAGCGGAAATTACAGAATCTGGCTCTCATTCTAAAGCAAAGCTCTATAAATCAATACAAAATATGCCTAATAAAGCCTTTCTAGAGGATACAGAAGCATGGGAGTATATGAGGGGGGGGGGCCTGAGGGGGCTGCAGCCCCTCCCGAAATTTTGAATTGATGATAAAAACTTCTCGTAAAACGCTTAAAAATAAATTAAATAAGATCACTTAGTTCATAAAAAAAAATTTATTTTACGTGTAATAGCGTTTAGTTGCCTAAAACTATTCCAAGCTCTAAATATTTAGTATTCCATACCCTGGAAATGGTCTCAGCCCCCCCCCCCCCCGAAATTGTTTTTATATACGCCCATGTACAGAAGGATCAAGAAGAAGTACACAAGATTGAGTAGAATACCCTGCCTAATATAGCCTGTATAGAATAATATGCCGAATAAAACCTATCTAGTAAATACACAAGGACAAATAAAAGTCTTGACGAATAAAAAGTCAAGAAAAAAAACTTTATTTAACAAAATAAAACAAAGTTTAGTAGCCCAACTACAATAGAATAATATACCTAATTAAGTCTATGGAGTAGACACAAATGGACCAAAAAAGTCTTGTGGAATATTGTTTTTTTTTCTAATTAAATACTTTTTATCAATATTTAGTATATAACCTTTGTTGAAAACTATTGATTGCTAATTGATGAATCGGTTTACAACTAAGTAGTCTTTATGAATATTTAGTATATAACCTTATGTTTGGATCTGAGTTTTTGGAGTACTCTCCGCCTAGGCTTTGTATTTGTGTCGGCAGATAGCTGGGGTATATTTACAGCTCTTGAGGATTAACTCTTAGCAGGTAAATTTCCTGCGGCCCCCTTGTTTCTACGGGCATTGAACCGCCATATTCGCTCATAGTATCTAACCGTTGTGAAGTTTATTTTTTGGATTTAGGACTTAATATACATATGTAGACTAAATCATAGCAAGAAGTAATCCTCCGTCGTCGGTTCTTAACTATGTAGACTCGCTAATGTTATCCAATCTTAGATACATCGTATTTAAAATCCACAGCAAAAACACGACATTTCATCAGAATCCCCTGCTGAATAAAACTTATATAGAATAATATGCAAAATAAAGCCTATCTAGTGGATAAAAATAGAGGAAAAAAGCCGTTCGTGGTGGTAGAAAATCTTAAAAGTATTTCGCTCAGAAATCTCCGAAATATTGTCACTAATTTTACGTATCTTGTTTTATAGCCAAATAGATTTATATTCTATAATCAATAAGAAAAACCTACTAACAATAAAAAACTATGGGTAACAGATGAAAATAGGGAATACCAAGAATAATTCTAAAGAACGAAATCAACACCAGTACTGTAATCTAGATATTCATACGGCATCTTCGAATTCTAACAAACAAAATATTGATTCTAATTATACGTATCCTGTTTTATTGACAAATACATTTGACTACTATAAGCAATTAAAAACACTAGGGAATATGCCAAAGAACTCGGAGTAGGAGCCTCGACAGTTTCAAGTCATTTGAAGGAAATCGACAAATCCAAAACTGATATTTCATACGGTACAACCTGATATATTTCTAACAATAAATTGTTTTTGTTATTTTACTTAACAAGTTTTATTGTCAAATACATTATCCAACTTTAAGCAATTAAAAAATAATAAGGAATAAAAACAAACAAAAAGAACCGTTCGAATAACCGAAATCAATTACTTCAATGTTCAAGCACTTATTTCTCCGATTTACATAGCCTAAACAAAAATTGTTTCAGAATCTTTTTTGTAGAACATTTAGTAAGATTTTGCATGGTAACCCTCCGTTTACCAATATTCCTAACCGTCTTCGAGATATTAGGGAATGTATACGAAGTTCCCAAAACATTTTATGTCTGTTAATAAAATATGTTATTCTAACCCTTCCTTAACTCCAAACGCAACCAAAATTTCAACATATTAGTTATAATGATAGTAAAACATGCAGTAAATGTTTCAACTGAATCCCATGACTCTAAGTACCCAAACCAAAAACGGCATTCAAAAATTATTTTTTCAGTTATTTTCGAAAACGGTTAAAGCTATCGCCTTGAAAATGGTTCCATTCGTTTTCCTAGCCCAAGAAGCCTATAAAAAGAGTACTTACAAGCTTATGAACTCAAAAACGTAAGCGTTACGATTTTTTTTGCGCGAATTTCGCCCCAAACGCCATCTTCCAGTGGGCGAATTTTGCTGGTTAACGAACTTGACCTTTAAAATTGGACGACGGATTTTTGTACAAAACTTCATCACAATCGGACCATTAGGGAAGCCAGAAATGAGCGAATAGACGAATATATATATATATATATATATATATATATATATATATATATATATATATAAATAAATATATACATATATATATATATATATATATATATATATATATATATATACAAATTTGAACCACCGTTATTTTCGGTCTCTAGGGGTTCTGAAACGCGAAATTTTCTTGTCGGCACTTCCGGATTGTTTCATTGTATCAACCTTATAAGCGGGGTTCCTCCCTATGGGGGAGGGAGGAACCGCGCTAATAAACGGAGACTTGGAGGTGGTTTGAATAATTTACGCTTAGAGTCTCTTTCCTGTACATTGTGACGCCTAGAATCTCACTTTTATTCAAGATGTCTTCTGGAGGAGCTACAAAATACGAACTCCGGATAAGGAATGCTGCAATTCAGCGTGACAGTGACCTTGTGGCCTTCAGCAAAGATGACTGGTCGGGTGCGTTATCTTCCTCACAGCTCTTCAATTCCGGCTATAAATCTGGAACCTGTTTTCCGGTTTATACCGAGATAATATCTGAATAACTTAATAAATGTTTCTTGAGCATTTTCAAGGGAATTTACAATGTAATACTAATTATACCTCCCAGAGCTATTAGAAATAATTAATGATTACGATGAACACGAGAAAATATTACACAGTTATAAACGTGAGCACGTGCACACATGACCACTCACGCAGGTATTTCTAACACACTCATATCATTGACTTTTATAAAAAATAATTCATTATCCATTTATCTTGTATAACGCCATTTCTCTTCGTCATAAGACCGGTTTGTTAACATTATACGCAACTTTGCTGAACGCTTTGTTTGTTCGTAATGAATAAGGCAAAACATTTAAAATACCCGGTAAAATGTGTTTGTTTCATGGGTTTTATTGAGTCTAACAACTCCAGGGTTGTCATTGGTCGCCTTTTACCCCTCCATTGCATTTTATATTCTTACAATTAAAGTTATATGACAACTAAGTTTTTTCATTAATTATTTATTTAATTAATATTTCTAAGCGTTTTACGTTTACTTTATTTTGAAAGAATTTTATTTTATTTAATTCATAAGGGATAAAATATAAAAAATGCGTTGATTAGTAGTTGAAATGTATGAATCAATTTATAACTTTGCAAAATTACTGTACTTCTTGTACGGATGAATTAAATATTGGAATTTAATTTAATCTGATCAAATAAATATAGATTTGTTTCTGAAATTAAGGGGGCGAGGATAGCTGAGAGGTAGAGCAGTCGAGTCTGTTTGCGAAGACCACATCCAATTACTTCTGAAGTAGCTGTAATTAATATAACAGTGATTCAGCGCACGCGCAAAACTAATTAGCTTTTCTATTGGCTAGTTCTATGGGCAATTCTATTGGTTGTTGCTGGCAAAAAAATAATAGAATTCTTTTATTTTTAGCGAGTTGGATTGACTAGAGTTTTTGATACCTTCTTGAGCGAGTTTAGCGAGCGGAAACACATAGCACGTTTGCCAATAATGCGAAATAAATATAAAATATAAATATGTTATAGAACCACCGGACAAAAAAATCGGCGAGGAGGCCCTAAATTTCTCAATTACCATTGATTTTTATAATATTAACCTATTTATTAATAAATATTGCTTGCTGAAATATATTCTGCTTATTTTCATTTATGCTTTACAAGCCTAGAAGTATTACTTACAAATACAAGTTATCTAACATCTAGTTAGAAACCATATTTTATAAATATAGTAGTAAACATCATTCATAATTCCCCAAATGAAAGCACTCCTCATGCTAATAAGGAACATCAAAACAGTGTCTACCGACGCGCTAAAGGTGCTGGAAGGACAGTTCCCAGTAGGAAGTGGAGTCCAAATTGCAGGCACCCATTGATTGATTGCAGCCAAGAATACTCAGCAGTCAGGCTGGGAAAGTAGTTAAAGTTGTTGTAATGGTTTACTAGTGGTACAGCTGTCGGATACCCTGAAGGCACACTTCTAAATTTAGGTAACTAGAAATTGGATGAAATGCTGGTATAAGACAGTCCTAAGGTTGAGAGAGCGGCGGAAAAAGTAGAGCAAAAAATATATAGTATAAATAAATAAATATAAAAAAAATAAGAAGATTGCTTCTAGAGTCTTGTTGTATCGCTAGTACGAAGTTGTCAGTTCTAAGAGCGCACAAGATGAAGCATAACGCGAGAAAGCGCTCTGGCTTAAATAATAATCCAGATCTACTCTTCCATCCTGCCGAATCCACATCATGTATCCCATAATTTATAAATTCCAGAGAATATTATCTTCATTTATTTGCAGTTGATATATAATTGTTTTACAATTTACAACTTTATGAAAATGTGTCCTTTTTATTATGAGGGTGTATAAACTTGTCTTAGCTTTGTCACTGTAAACAAGGTGGCCGCAACAGTAACATTCTATCATTCGAACTACATTGAGAACACAATTTACAATGTGATAATGCAGCTACAATACCAATCAGTCGAACAATATGTCATCATTAAGTCAAGTGAATATGCGTCAGTTCATGAATACGTTTCAATTATACCCGCAGTACTTTAATATCTAATCATTGTAGCCACGTCCCTCAAGGCTCATTGACAAATCATTATAGTACCCGCATATAGGGCTGGAAAATTACAACTTTCCTTTCTTGGTCAGCTGACCTAGACTTACTCCATTGATTGGCGTTTGATTTTGACACAAGTAAAGAGATACAACAGGAGCATTAAAAATAGCAGTCATTCAACAACAGGAAAGATTTACCTCTGTGAACTTGGCACCCCACTTTCGAAAAAAAAATATGACAATAGACTCAAAAAATTGCAAATCGTTTGTAGTTATTTGTAGTGAAAAAAATTTCGTTTGTAGTTGCCCCGTTTTTTAGAACCGGGGGGTCAAAAAATACCCCGCACCCGACTTCAACCGATTGGAACCAAACCACTTTTATTCAACGTAAAATCGTTTGTAGTTGTTTGTAGTGAAAGAATTTTCGTTTGTAGTTGCCTGGAAAAAAAGTTACAGCCGCTTTTTGAATTTTCAAAATGGCGACTTTTTTATTTTTAGGGGTGCGTGTTTTCTTATGGTCTCAATACATTCTAAATCGTTTGTAGTTGATAGTTTTGAAAGAATTTTCGTTTGTAGTTGCCTAGAAAAAAAGTTACGGCCGCTTTATGAATTTTCAAAATGGCGACTTTTTTATTTTTTGGGTTGCGTGTTTTCTTATGGTCTCAATACAAACGAAATTTTTTTCACTACAAATAACTACAAACGATTTGCAATTTTTTGAGTCTATTGTCATATTTTTTTTCGAAAGTGGGGTGCCAAGTTCACAGAGGTGAAAGATTTAATATATTTTATATAAACCTGCGGTCGAAATGAATGTACATCATATAGTTTTAGGATGATTACTCTCTCAATTTCCCTTGCCAACCACCAAGGATGCATGAACCGCGGAGAGAGGATCTGTATTACAAACCAAATAAACTTGTGAATCCCAGCGAAGAAATTTAAATATATATATAAATATATTTATATACACACACATATATATATATATATATATATATATATATATATATAGGGGGGGCGAGGTTAGCTCAGTGGTAGAGCACTCGACTAATGAACTGAAGGACCCAGGTTCAAAACCCGAGAGTGCACTAAGAGATTTTAGCATAATATGCTTTAGCGATGACTAAAGTAGAAAAAAAAACGTAACAAAAAAGTGTCCGTGCATGCGCGGTGGCCACGTACGAAAAATAAAACTGTGTGTTATACAGTACATTACATAGGTTTGTTGGGTGGACCTAAAGAATTTGAGGAGAAGGATCTAAACGAAACTTTTATATTTATTCTACTGTCATCGTTCGAGAGTTGGATCTGAGGTCCCAGATCGTCTCTAGGCTCACCCAGCCTTTATTTAATTAATTAATAGGTACCTGCAAAGTGAAATATCAGGCGGCCGGAGCACAGTGGTAGCCACAATAGATCCTTAGTGTGTCGTATGGTCAAGAATCAGATACTTCTACAGTATTTGCCCCTCTGGGCCCTTAGTGGCCTGTTACGGGACTGATATGTAAAAGTATCTGCCATTCCGTGCTCTAGTGTCAACAGTCACAAAAACCTCCTGTTGTACAACCCTGATGACGGCTTGAATTTTTCGAAAAGTCTAACTTCAAAGTTTCGATACGTTTGGGTCAGTTTCGTACTTGTAGGACATTTTATTGAATATCTAGTAAACGATTGGAAAATCTTGATAAGTGGAAGTATCAATTGTATACCCTAATATACTTTCTACAAAAAAACGTTCTGGTGTAAATTTCGTGGGTCAGGAAAACGTAGTTTTTAACTTCTGCTCGTCCTGTTGGAGGCGAAGTTTGAGTTCGTATAAAAGGCTTTCTAAAGGAAACACGCTAAGATGGTGTCTTTTCTGCAAGACCTCAACGGATTAAGAATATTATAAAAAAGAATTGGCACTATGAGATAAGAAATCATAAGAGATAAGAAATCATAAGTCAACTTATTTTAATTTTTTGATGAATAGTCTGGCAATATAATGTTCTTAAACCGCATTCTAAATCCTATTATGATGAAAACGAGAGAGCTTTTATCCATAACCTTATAATTACACAATCCAATGAGCTCCGTTACTTATATTTCCACTTCGACGGACATTTACCTTGGAAAACATGTTCAACAAAAAATACAAGAATTAAACAAATGCTGTCTCAAATGAGAACAACCGATTGATGACAAATTTACCATATAAAGACGGCCATACAACCATTCTAGAACTACGGTATTCAATTGAGAGGGCAGCGAAACCAAAATTCGATGGATAGTGGAATGGGGAACATCATTAAGCATAAAGGATTCTACGGATGACTTTAGATTGGAAACATCAACGTTATATCAGGCTGTACCGTAAGAAATGTCAGTTTTGGACTTGCCGATTTCCTTCAAATGTCTTAAAACTGTCGTGGCTCCTACTCCGAGTTCTTAGGCATATTCCCTAGTGCTTTTTGAGGGTCAAGCTTCAACCCTTTCTTTCAGGTGGTCATTGTCAAGCTTGGTTTCAGGCCTTCCTCGCTCCTCGTTGTCAAGGTCAAAATTTCCACTTCGAAACCTGGAAAACCTGGAGTTCAGCGATGGCTGACTGCTCCCTTCCTTGTACCCGAAGTTATTCTGTTAACTACTACAATACTATTTACGTATTTTAGACAGCTTACGTTGAAAATGTCAATAAAGATTTTTAAAATTTAATAATATCCTATAAGAAAGTAAATAAGACATTATAGCTTATTATATAAAATTGTATTCATACAACTGAAGTAGACGAAATAGTGTGTAATTTCGTTTTGGATTATTGAAGCTTTCTTTCCGACACCACACAAAACAAGAACAAATCCTTAACAATTGCATTATCGAGTATATAAATACGCTCGGAAAACAAGGAGTAAGGTGAAGAAACAAGCAACCAATTTACTTCAACTAACTTTGGGTTAGTTTCACTAGCCACGGTTGCAAAATCAAGGCAAATGGAATATGATTATTCAAAATGGCAATACATTTTCCATAAAATACATTCAGACATAAATTTCGTTAGGACCATTTTAGAGGGTAAAAAGGTTTTTGGAAGTATTGACTTCATTCGGATGACCTTTCTAAATTCTTTTGAAAAGGAAAGAAGGGCATACAAAAAACTTTTTAAGAATAAGTCGCTGAGTTTCAGGATTATTCACCTGTTTCTTCAGGCACCACACAATACAATGTGCGCTTGTCCCTAATAGGCGCATAATCATCAAATAAAATAACCAGAAGTCAAGGAGGTCTCCCTCCCCGTGGTCTAGTGGCTAACGCCATAGATTCTCATGCGGGATAATGGGGGATCGACTCTTTCCGGCAGCAGGAATTTTTCTCATCTCAAGGCCCGTCGCCACGCGCCCAACCAGTATCTTAGGTCTTTCTCCGTATCCTAGGAACTATGACGAAACGTCCAAAATATAGACTCTTCCGAAAATCTGACTAATCTAAGCTCAATCCCAACCATTCCTTCTTATCACCTCCAGGCTAATTGCTTTCATTTCATAATCAAATATAATATATTAGTAAACTCGGAGTCGAGGGAAGGGGTCGTAAAGAGACAAGCAATTAATTAACTTGGAAATTGTTTTGATAGAACAATAGAAGTATAATTAAAGTATTGCAACAGAGTCTATTCTGTAAGGAACTGAGATGACGTTCAATGTTTTCTTTTGACCCGTCATTGCCTTGTTGTACGGAAGAACTTGCAGGCAAGGTCAGCAAGCTGCATTCTAGGCAAGGTTGTCAATGCCCTTTTTCGAGCAAAGTTACGATTTGATCATGAAAAGAATTTATTTTATTTTTTGTTTTCCATTTTTAATTCAAGCCTTCAGCTCGTAAACTGGTTTGAAGCTATCTCCAAGACATCTTAAGCTATTTACAACTCATTCTACCAAAGTTATCTCTGTTATGGAAAGTAGACCTTTCCCTCACTCACCTGGAGCCATAAAGTACAACTTTCCTCGCCTCTACTTTTTAGCATAAATATGCTTTAGCGATGACTAAACTGAAAAAAAAAAACGATACAAAAAATTCTCTGCTGGCGTTCGCGCAAGCGCGGTGGCCATGTACGAAAAAGAAGACTGTATGTTTTACAGTACATTACATAGGTTTGTCGGGTGGACCTAAAGCATATTTATGTTTCCGAATTTGAGCAGAAGTCTCCAAACGGAATTGATTTGTCTCATTGTTTTTTTTCAGGCAATACAACGATAATATTTCGTTACAGATCCCAACAATTGTAATTTTAGTACTTTAATTTAAATTAATTTATTTTGAGCATATCTACAAAGGTGAATTTTCTCTTGATATGACAATATTTTAAAATAATTTAAAGGAACAAAACATTTATAAAATAAAATAATGACCAGAAATCAGGTTTTGTTGCAATAAAACAAATTATTTTGTTAATTAATTTGCATACGTAATTGTATTTAAAGGAAATTCTGATATAAATTTGTTATTAATATTTATATTTTATATATTATAAAAAGTATATATTTTTAATTATATATCTGCATATTTTTATTTAGTACCGGTAACCGTGCATTAATTATTTTTCTTTTTTCCACTTTTTAGGCACGAGGAGAAGGTCCGAAATACCCAAGTGTCATGAAACTGATGTATTAATTATACATTGAAAAATACTTTATTGTAAACCTAATAATATGTTTGTGTGCAGAGAGTTATTGACATGGCAAATATTCAGTTCTGTGCCTAGAAGTCGCCTCTTACCAGAATATTTGAATTTTTAAAAATTATGAATGATCAATAATTAAATAGAAACAGGCGAAAATAACTCAAACATACAACAGCGCCCCAACACGATATGACATCGGACTGCCATCGAAGAGAAGCTAGATCTAATTCAGCTTGAAAAATGTTTTAACCGATGTGGTCGCAGAAATTACTTCGCTATGGGACTTTGTGGACAACCTGGCACTATAGGACTTATTTTATAGATAAAAAATAAATAAATCTGGCAGTAAAGAACCTTTAAGACCTTCGTCATTTGAGAAATAGCATCTCTCACTTATACCTTGAAAGTAAACAAACTTTATGGGACGGGCGCCGAATATGGACGACTATTTTCAATTACTGGTGGCATTCCTAAACAGGCAGCTTGCTGCACTAAAGATTGCACATTATCTCCACATATATATCTAATATGACATATATGAATTTTTGAAATACCATAAGAACAATCATTATTCGAATATAAAAAATTGTCATCCTCTTTTATTCTTGCCCCGATTACACTTAATCACTATCTTCTTTGTTTATGGCTCGGGTCAGTTAAAAAACCACTTCGTTAAAAAAATCTGCTCTATATGTATTGTGGCCTATGGGCCACCTTCACAAGAAGATAGAAATCTTCTTTATCTCTTGAGCACCACCTGCAGGCTTGATAAGGTTGGCGAGCAGCATACGGTTCTGGAAGCCCCTGAAGACGTGGCATTGAGGCCACGAAACATGTAGGGAAATTGTTTGTATATAATGTGGTTTAAAAAGAAAATGATGACCCACTTATTTTTGTCTAAGCCATACCCAATGAAAAAAGAGAATCGATAAACATTCCTTGATTTTTAAGAACCAACATAACACATTGTAGTAACTTGTGCTGTAATGGTGTTTTCAACGTCGAACTTAGACGCAGAACATTCTCTGAGCAAGTTCTCAACGGGATTTCACGAAACTTCCTACACTGTTTCAATGCATACAGCTTAATACCTTAATGGGGCAAGTTTTCGAAAGTTGTGAACATGTTTTAAGGAGAAACAACAGTGTAGTCATACTCTATCAACGTTGGAGGATAGTTTCATAAGCAAATCATGCTCCAAGGAGGTATTGGGTCCCTCGTCAGGTGTGCTTGTTTGTCAAGAAACAGCTGTTTCCCCTGCAGGTGCGGATTAGCAAACGCCAGCTGGCTCTCAGCACATGCCATTCACATGTCATAGACGTTCTATGTAGCCAGCTATTTTAATCACCATCACTAAATCGAAGATGATTTATTATACGAATATAAGAGAAATAAATTAAATTAAAAACAATATATGTAAATTAACCAAACAACAAACTAGTAAAACTATAAGTATAATATTATAATTATTTGGACAAATCCTTAAAAGAAATAAACTATTACTGATCATAGAATATATATATATATATATATATATATATATATATATATACATATATATATATACATATACATATATATATATATATATATAAATTAAGTAAAGTACAGGACTTCAGCATTTATGTGACTCTGAATTTCGCCAGTGAGTTAACGAGAAGTATTTCATGCATGATTTCAAATTTATTTCCTTTTTCTTAAGGAAAACCGCTGTCTACATCAATAACAGTAGAAAGGCATTACTGCCACAATTTTTTTTTTTTTTTTTTTTTTTTTTTTTTTTTAATTTACAGACAGGTTTTGACTATATAGCAACAGAACACAAATTCCGTTTAAGCCAATTATGTTATTGTAGAATACTTTTCTTGATTGAGTTGTCTGGATGAATAATTAAAACACGTTCCTGAACTACATTTTTCCAGAGCCGAACAAAAATTATATGTAGCTAATAACTAGAAGCTATAGTTGTTATATCTCAATCATTGTAGCTAATTACCTTTATCTGTAATAAATAAAATTGTAAAAACATATAATTATTCTGGGGAGTAGACATTGAAAATAGTATGAGCTTTAAAATTTTCCAAATTTAAGATAATAAAATAAGTCTTTCTATATCATTCTTGAAATAGACTTCTATATCACCCCTGAAATAGACCATATTACTCCTGAAATGGGACGTTATATCACTTCAAAATGGAATTCCATATCACTTATGAAATGGACTACTTTAAATATATTATTGAACTGATCTTTTGCATATTATTTAATTTAATATTTGCTTTCAACCCTAAGTGTTTGACACCGATTAAAATAACGATTTTTTTCTACTTAAGGATATTTACTAATAACTACAAGTAAGCTTTTAACTAAAACTCACAAATATGAAAAAAAAAAAAAAATTATTAGTTAGTTCGTGCTGTTAAAGCCATAGGATTTTACGATCCCCTTTCCGTAAACCCTCATGTGTTTCACAAAACGGGTTGGTTTCATGTTTAATACAGGGGACAGGGCTCGTGTTAAGTTACTATAATGGCTATTTTCTTTTAGTAGCTTAAAACGTTGGGTGTTCATTTCGGCTAATTGACAATTTAGTTGCTAAAATTAGTTTTGGTAACTAATGTTGGGGCTATGTAGTTGTTTAGTTCAACTTACAATTAACGTACAAACTAACTCTGCTTGTTTCTTTAAATTTAGCCTAATATCACATGGTCATATTTACTTATTTAAGACTAGATTATAATTTAGTCCAAGGAAAATATAGTGTCAAAAGTAGCGTTCATTAATAAGCATGTACCTAATTAAAAAAAAAGTGTTCCACAAATATCAGGTATATTGACATGTTGAACAAACTCCCGTTTTATGTAGTTGGAATTCTACAAAGAAATTCCGGAAAGTACTTCATAGTAGGTTGTTAGAGATTTTTATTTGACTGATTCTTCATATCTGTGGAATAAATTTTGTATAATCTGGAATACCATGGAATTTACGTTACCCACTTTAGTGAAGCCTAATCTCTATTAAAAACAGTTCGATAAAAATACTGTCAATGTTTTATTTTGAAAGCTCATTTCTTCATTACTTATGATTAATTTAATATGTAAATTATGTCCTCTTAGTATTCTACTTTTCAGGCAGTGTAAATTAAACCATTATCAAAACAGGCAATAAGTATAAACAGATTTGAAAAGGTCAGCAAATTCGAGAATTTTTACTTAATTAATTGAATAAAAACCACAGAACAACGTCTAAATCTAATTTGAGGTTTACATTGAGTTTAGTAGGTAGTTCTACTAAACATTAAAGAGAAACTTTTAACGATTTTTACAGTCCTAGCTACATAATTTAGATTCATTAATAAAAGTTGAAGTTTTATAAGATTCTGTAAAATGCTTGGAAATACACTGAGAAACGTGTTGATGTTGACGAAGGACACAAAGTTTTTAACACACTGTAAGGACATTGTTACCCTGCTAGATGACAGCTAAAAAAAATGAATTTTGAAGCGGGATCTTGTAGATGTTTCTTGAGATTAATCGATCTAGCACGCACGATTTCCTCCAATTGTGGACAGCTTCTTATACTTGTGCTCTCAATTGAAGTTTAATGCCCGTGAGAGGGCTGGGCACGAATCACAAACGACCTTCTTGCAATGACTGGCAGGAAAGTATTTCAAATAGGTACTCAACATTTCTTTTCTTTGGATGTTTCCAGGGATATTTTCTTTGGAGGTCAGCGATAATAAGGGTTAGATGATTGACGTCGAGAACCCGTTGTATAAAAGGACTCAATGTTAATGGATGCCCAGTCTATTAACTCTTCGTATGGAATAAAATTACATTGAATCGAGCATGTATTTCTTCTAAGCTTAATGTCATGAACGCGCAAATAAATATAATCAAACTAATATAACAACTATGGAATCACTATTCCGATCTCTCAATGTAAAATGGTAAATATCTTTAACCAACAGCATTATTAAATGTTAATACTTCCTGCTGCGATCAAAATCAAAGTCATTTTCTTGAAATTATAAATAAAAAATAAAGCAATATTTGTTAATTCTTTACATCAAACGTTTTATATGGGATGTAAGTATCCAAAAAAATACATTTCAATTCTTCGAAAAAAATAATGGCGGCGCTGTGTCTGACAAACGGAAACCCTCTTTTTCCAAGGGCGATAGTCTGCAGGCGGCAATATTTAATCAAAAACGAAAAACTAAAATTATTTCGAAAGAACTAGGTTAAATCTAGTAAAGTACGTAGGATTTTTAAGAAATGTTATTTTTGTTTCGAGAATGGTGAACAATTTTTCATTTTCTATTAAAAAATCTGTCATAAAATCGTTATAATTCAATAAATCGAAAAGATCCTACTTACTTTACTAGCAAATATCATGAGGAACTTGCAGTTAAAATTTGAAGTTGATCGGGCAAAAATTAAAGACGCCCGATTTGAAAAACAGTTTTGAGAAAATGACTTGAAAGTTTAATGTTCTCAAATGTTCATTTCATTCCTATTTAATTTTTTTCATACTGTATACTAATAAGGATTAAAACAATGGGTTTTAATTTTGAAATTAAGGTAGAAATTGAAATTAAGGGAGTATTAAAGGAGAACTTTAAAACTTAACAATTAAAAAGGGACCAATCGAAGCTCGCTAAAAAAGTTATCTTCAAATCTGGGCATTGGGATTTCACTCGGAAAATCGTAATTTTTGCCCATTTAAAAAATGTTTCTTCTCATAAACACTCTTGGATATCATTCTTGAGTATTTAAGGAACAATTTTAGCCCATAAAAAATAGGTCCAGATTTAGGTCCTTATTCGGATTCTGGAGGTCATTTTACATATGAATCAGCAAAAAGAGTATCGGAGCTCGAATTTTGTTTTCAGAGTAGTGATATTGGTCAGTATGTCATATAAATGACCGCCGGAGCATAGAGCTAACCTCACTATCTTCCTAATGTGCCCGTATGGTCAAGAATCAGATAATTCCACCTCTGGGCCTTTGTAGCCAATTATGGGACTGTTTTTTTTTTTTTCTTTTTAATTTAAAAAAGTGTATGTCAATTCTTAGGTGTCCTCTAATACCAATTATCTAACTCGCAGTAATATTTCTTGTGTTTCCATCCATCCTAATTACTTAACTCGGGTTTTAAGGGTCTTATGATGAGGGTCATTATTATTTCTGATATTTCTTGTGTTTCCTTCCATCCTAATTACTTAACTCGGGTTTTAAGGGTCTTATGATGAGGGTCATTATTATTTCTGATATTTCTTGTGTTTCCTTCCATCCTAATTACTTAACTCGGGTTTTAAGGGTCTTATGATGAGGGTCATTATTATTTCTGATATTCATTGTGTTTCCTTCCATCCTAATTACTTAACTCGGGTTTTAAGGGTCTTATGATGAGGGTCATTATTATTTCTGATATTTCTTGTGTTTCCTTCCATCCTAATTACTTAACTCGGGTTTTAAGGGTCTTATGATGAGGGTCATTATTATTTCTGATATTTCTTGTGTTTCCTTCCATCCTAATTACTTAACTCGGGTTTTAAGGGTCTTATGATGAGGGTCATTATTATTTCTGATATTCATTGTGTTTCCTTCCATCCTAATTACTTAACTCGGGTTTTAAGGGTCTTATGATGAGGGTCATTATTATTTCTGATATTTTGAGGCCAAAATATATTAATAATAAAATACATTATTTATAGAGCCAAATACTATTGACTACCTTTAAGTAAGTGCATAGGTGGCTGCCTGCTTTTCTTAAGTGGTCAATAACACAAATTAATTAATTGAGTTAAATTTTCTGTTAAATGTCTTGGACAAAAAACATTTATATCTTGGCTGAAGTAAATGTTCTTTCAATTTCCAACTTTTTTCCTCCGAAAAGAATTTTAGAGAAATGTCGTTACATCTTCATCGTAGCTACCTTTAAGTACCGAAGGAACTCGATTTAAAATATATATATATATATATATATATATATATATATATATATATATATATATATATATATATATATATGTATGACGTGATTGTCATACGTAACTTACATATTTTTGGTATTACGTATTAAGGTTCGCAAACCATAGGTTGTAAAATTGTCGGGGTATTACAGAGAGAGCTCATAGACCGTTGCTGTGATGAACAATGACCTTGCAATTCTTCTAAACTCATCAATCTTCAAGTGTACACTAAATCAACAACGATGGGCCTTAATGTCTTGTGAGTCTCAATAACGATAATTGACCAGCAAGACCGCTTTCTCCGCCTTATGTGTCTCGCAGGAACTGCGTCATTTTGCGCGTTTCTGTTCTTATCCCTAGTGTCAATTGGGACGATTAGAACAGAAAGAGTTAATGTTTTCTTTTATTTTTTTCATAAAATATCTAAAAAGGTAATATTAAATCGCATAGCGAAGCAAGATCTAGGCGACACAAGAAGAAATGGACAGTAGCCCAAGCGAAAATTACTTCATTTAGGTACCGATTTTTCAGAATTAGATCACTTTATCAAAAATCTCGTAGGACCCCTATTTTTTTGTAGAACATTTAATAAACACTCCAATAGATACATTACATTTACTACGATTTCCTAACCGGTTTCAAGATATCGGTTATTTATATTTTCGGAAAACCAATGGGCGGAGTTTGCTGGTTAACGATCTTCACCTTTCATGACACACTAAGTACTTTTATGTTTTGTGCCAATTTGTATTAAAATCGGTCCATTTCTAAGACAGGTAGAGAGCCTATGTGTATATATATATATATATATATATATATATATATATATATATATACATACGGTTATTTTCGTGATTCTATGGTTTGTGAAAAGTTAAATTTTCTAGTCAGAACTTCTAGAGGGAGAAAAGGCTCTAATTGCAGAAAGGCATTCATGTATGTATGTATTAGTTGTATCCACCATCCTTATTGAATGAACGGATAAAAGGAGAAAAGCGCGAGTATTCTAGAGTTAAAACAACAATGACAAACGACTAAAATGCTTTAATCCACATGATGTCGTTCGAGCGGAACATCTAAAAGAGTAAAAAAAAAAAAAAACTATGTTCAGAGTAATATATTTGAGACTATTTATTTTTTAATAAATGCTATTGAGCTTCAAGTACAACTTCGTTGTAGCTATTACAAACATTGAGAAAATGTAAAGTAAAAAGGCCCTGAATGAAGCTCATCCATGTTGAGGATGGACCGCGGAATAATTGAAGACAAGCGGCTCAATTGGGACAAGGTTGAGGAGCTATCGATCAGTTCCCAGGCCGTTATACCTCAGCGGGCAAAGCAATGTCGGATGGAGGATCCGTGAAATCATTCTTAATAGCTGTGACAATTAAATCAATTCCCAAATACTTCTTTAAACAATCTCCGTCACGCAGGAGTAGCATAGCTATGCACATTACTGAAGAATGTGCTTAAACCAACGTACATAATTACAAAATCTACTTAAGTGAATAAAAGAATGGACATTTTCAGATGGGATGGGTAGAACACTCCAAATTGTTTAACCCATTTCAACGACAAGGCCTCTTGTCACTTTTGGCTCCACTAGTTTTAATAAAAAATGCAGTTTGGGCCTATTGAATGGTGGTTTCCCTCTGCTACCCGGTCCCTTCGCATAGTTAGACTTGCTCTGAAGGAACTTATTTCTGATATACGAGTTGATGAGTACATAGAAATCATGTTGTTTAGATATTATACCAACGTCAAGATATTTGACTTCATATTACTAAAAAAAAAAATTATTTTAAAACAAAATTTAAAAATTAAATTAATAACGATTTTGACCGGCTGTTGACTGGACCAAAGCCTAGAATAAGACAATTTTAAGTAAAACGTTTTAAATAAAGAAATAAGGAAAGCGTATTAGGAGAAATGAGAAGAAATGAGTAATGGAGGCTAAGCTATTTTAATGCCGTCTTGTGGAACCAGGGGATTGTCATCTATGGTCCTACGGGTTGCCGTCTCGTTAATGGATCGACAGATTTTAAAAAATTTCAAGTTCATTTTCCCGAGTATGTATTTATTTTATTTTTTTTGGGGGGGGGGGCTTAAGGCGTGTCAACCTTTGGGGTCATTAACGCCAAATACACTAATAGAAATATAAGTGTTTTTGTGAAAAACTAACTTTTTTAAGCGGTGAATATGTCATATCACAGAAAAACTCCGGAGGGAAAATGTGTCTTTTTACCCATATCCCCCCATGTGTCTTTTTACCCATATCCCGTGGTCTAGTGGCTAGCGCGCTAGATTCATAAGCGGGAGATGGTGGGTTCGATCCCCACCGGCGCCAGTAATTTTCTCAGAAAAATCTCAGGGCTCGCTGAGAAAATTCCTGGTTGCATCCTGGACTTCGGCGCTAATGGCCAAGATTTGTCGATGCGCCGTAAAAAAAAAAAAAAAAAATAAATAAATAATAATAATAAACATAATGTAAAGGGAAAAACAATAAGGAGAATCACGAGACAAAAGTCGAGAAACGCATTCAGTCAAGATTAAATTGAACATTAATATTATTTCTGACATATATATTTTTTTAAATATATAAAAGCAATAAACATCGTACTTGCTTGCACTTTCAAAACAAGAAAAAGGGATTAATTTGCATAAAAGTTATAACTGGTTTGAAAGGTAATAAATCAAGATGAGACTTGACAGGAGCTGCATACAATTGTACAAAAAAGTTCAGAGCTAAACGTCATGCAATTTCTCAATCTTCTCCGACTCAACAATTGTTTTGTTGTTTTGCGTAATTTTATATCATAAAATAATTTATCAGATAAGTGTTAAGGCATAATACGTTAAACACACATTTATAACATAAAATATTAAACGCCAGAGAAATATTGGACTATTATACAGCAGAAAATGAACTCCTTATAATAAAATATGCAGAGTTTGATTATTTATTTTTATACTATTTTTATCTTCTCATAATATCTTCTAAAATTTTATAGAATTATACGCTTCTTCGTCAAATACCCTCCATTACTTTTCAAGACCATCAAGTGTATGTAATGTGTAATTAATTTGTCTAATTTTTCATACGGTATATTATCGCAAGAATCAAAAGCTTGAGAAGGTTTTTATGCAAAATCGGAACACGATCTCGGAACTTACGGTCAATCTCTTCCCAAAGCAGCTCTTGCAAAATGTTTTTATAGTCCTCCTTGTTAAGAATTCCCGTATTTTGTACAAGATCTCCTTGCCCATAGCCTGAGAAATAGCCCCAAACAAGAACTGAACATCCTCAATAAAAAATTAGTATGAATATTAACTCATCTGGGGTTGGTGGAAGGTTTAGCTCCATGGGCTGTCTATAATTTGTTACTAATGTAACCCGAAATATCTTTAGTCGTAAGCTCCTGAAGAGGCGTCATGCTGGCGGGTAAAATTTATGACAGTGAATAAAGGATTTGGGGCAGGAATAACGTTGTGTTTTTATTATTGTTATTCTGCAACATTTAAGAAATTAAGTAATATCAAAGGTCATAAAAACATGGTTAAACTTCTGTTGGTAGATACAGAGATAGTAAGCTGCTTGGAAACTCCTACCCGAGTCCTGTCACATTCAGCTTTGATAATACGCCAATTCAGTCCTTAAAGCTCCTTAAATTTACTGTTAAATATTATTTAATTTATTAAATTAAATAATATTAAGTTAAGTTTAGATAACTAATCACAAACTATTGAATGACTTCGACCTTATATTTATTGGACGCATCTATTACGGACAAAAGTTCAGGATAGTGATAATTTTATTACTACATTATTTATTTATTTACTTTGGGGTAAATTGCTATTACAACATTAAGCGTAGTTAATAATATTTGTTAATTGTTTCTTACTTTTAAGATCGGGCATACGGAATAGAAACGCTTACGAAAGGAAAATTGTCATTTCTGTTTTTATTAGAGAAGGGAATCCTCTATCACATCAACACCCATATATATACATGGTAGTAAGATAAAAATGTTTCGTCGATAATATTAATATTCGATTAGAGATAAGATTAAAGAAAATTGAAGAGGATCCTTGAAATAATAAATACACAATCACACATTCATCAAATTACTACTCCTTATGGGCGTACATAGAAAATAATTTCGGGAGGGACTTGAAGAATTTCGGGGGGCTGAGAACATTTGGGGAGTATGGAATACTAACAATCAAGAACTCCTGAATAGTTAGCCAATTAAAACGCTATTGAACCATATAAAAACTATTTTTTTCTGAACTAAGTGATCTTATTTAATTTATTTTTAAGGTTTTTATTATAATTTTTTACCGATTTCGGGGGAGGGGCTGCAGCCCCCCCCTTATAAACGCCCATGCTATCCACCTCGCCTAAGAAAAGTTCTTATGTGTAACTATTTCACAACACGTGTTGTTCGTTTACAGTAGTGCAATTATTTAATTAGCACCTGATGAAGGCACACAAAAATGAAACGAAAGTGAGAAGATTAATTTATTTAGTAGGTTCCTGTGCAAGACAGTAATCGATTGAATTCGGCAAGTGCTAAAGGCCTCAGCAGCCGATGCACAAAAAAATATTTAAAAAAAAATTAATTTATTCGGCTTCAGATATTATAAACCTTATTTTTTATATTTAGTGCGTAAAGAGTGTTCCATAATTTCGCGCTAGTATTTCTAAAATGCCACAATTCAAAATAAAACTCAACTGATAATGTGTCGCTCTTGTCTATGTAGGGGGCATAGCATTAAGGCAGGAAGGGTAACAAAGGTGCCCTATGGTGTACATGCTCTGAAGCTAGGTACATACAGTTTTAATGGTTGATAAAGAGATATTTACCATGTCGTTCATAGTCATAACTGAAAATCACCGATTTTTTAGTTTTTTCACTTCAGAAATACTAGTGTGATGTGATCTTGGTTGCCATGAAGCAGGTCCCCCTACTAGTTAATAACCGCTTCGCTTGCTTGATGGTACGTATGCTGGGCTATCATCATATGAATATGGGGTAAATTGAACATATTGTCTCTCTGGAATACTAGGTTCATATCTATTCAACCCTGCGAAGTTGTATTTATACATTCCAAACTTATATCCTAAGGCTTAAGAATTCTCTTAAAGAAACGAAAATTTCTACCTCAATTCAATTCTCTTAAATTCGGCATTAAAGTACCTAGCTTATGTAAATCTCTTCTCGTGAATTTTCCGGAAATAATTTTAACGTTAGAAAGGTACGATATCTAAAAATAATTTGTTTGTTCTATCCTTATAATCTATTGAAATAGTATCTTGACGAGGGGGTCGAAAAAATGCATTGAGAATGCCACGCATAACCGTCAAAAACATATGAGTTTAACCTCGTTAGAAAAGAAATAATTTTAAAATGGGCGGTATTTTTCAGATTTAAGTCTTCTTGAATTTTAAATGAATGAGTACATTATATTTTGTATCATTTTTATTCTTTTTACGAATAAATACTTGAATAATTTAATAAATATATTAAATATATAATTTATAAACATATCAAAATGGGATTGAGTTTTTTCCTCTTCGTAACAAATAAATTACTAATTCACACTGAACCGTTGCAAATAAAACGCCAATGAGTAATAGGTGTACGAACAGTAAAAAGTAATGGAAGGATTATTTAAAACGTTGTCCCATTAATTTAAACGTCATTGAAGTATAGAAATATGTAAGTAAAAAAAAAATATCAAGGTCAAGCAACATCCCTTTATTAATCATGTTTTACTTTTTTCGCAATAAGTTTCTTTATAAAACTAAGCAGAGAGTATTAACATTAAAATACGAAGGCTAACAGGAAGAAAAAATTAAGTTCCCTTCATCAGGAGTTATATGCAATTCCGTAATATCCACCTCCCCAAAGAAATGTTCTTATGACCAACTGTGTTTTCGGGTATCTTATACTTCAACTAATAAAATCCTTAGATTTGTACTTTCAAAGGTCATTGCATCGAAGAAGTGTTCTGAAAGTTGACGTCACCGGGTGGATTATGAACGTGACAGCAGATGATACCCGGCAAACCAAGTCACACTAAACCGCTTAGAATTGGCCTTACATAAAGAACGCGGTTACGAATTGGCCAGAAGGTGGCCCGATCGAATACAGTTCTTAGCAGATTTTTATAGACAAGAATATCTGAAGTTCATTTCCACTCCAATGTCCAATGGGTGCCAAAGGTGACCACAGCATTTTGCGGGCTGAATCCCACGAATTCGTCGAGAATGGAATGAGGACAATTCAGAAAACGAATTGTTCTCTCGCGTAATAGGGTTTTGGCTGAGCACCATAGGCAATCATATAAGTATGCGCAGACGACAAAGAAGTGCCAGTGATCTGTAGCTTGAGTGCTTCAGGTCGATGAAGACTTCCTGATGAATCGGGGTTGGAATTTCCTTGAGGTCACGAATCGATCTTCACGTCATTCGGAAGCTTTCCCTCAATATTTATTCCTAAACCAACGCCGTCTTGTGTCCCGGTCCAATATATATAAAAGCCTACTTTCTACAATGGAATAAAGTTTGATATTATTGATTTAGATTTTTATTTAATTATAGTGGATATCCGAGAAAGTTATAATTTCTCAAACCATCATCTTTTCCACTACCCTCGGGAGTTACTTAGGGTGGTACCGACAAGAGCAAACCGAATTCTTTTATGATAATACAAACATCCTTACCAAATCAAATAAATATCTTTTGGTAAGTAGCGAAGAAATGCAACTTGATGATCCACTCATATAAGAAAATAAATTGTTCAAAACAGCCCTCAAATTTCATGAATCCTGCAATTAAAATGCATAATGAGTGATTATACCAGACGAAATAACCCAAAAATTTGGTTGCGTGTTCCATATTCATGTAAGTAGGATATGTATTATTGTAAGGAATCAATATTTATATAACTGCTCTGGAATATTACTCCCTGTTAACGTCTTGCAATATTTTAGCCCGAATCCATTGAAGTAAAAACTCTCAATTATTTTCAAGTAAAATACTAAATATCCAAGTAAAATATGGAACAGAATCCATTATTGAAATAATAGATCATTGATATACGACGATACACCCAATTCTCCCGACCATAAGAATTCTATCACTGGGCAAAATTTTCGCCTTCTTGGGAAGAATAAGTACTTTGAAAGTGAAGAGAGGGATTCTCTAAATGGCAAAGACTATTTCCGGATTAACTGATTATCGTTTCAAGCAGATTCTTCCAGGGAACAGTTTAGATCGCTCACGAACAACGTGCAGAACTTGACCTGCACGCTAGGACCCCTGCTTCCGGCTTGTACTCATCGTAGCGTATCGAGCACCTTGCCTTAACATTCGTTCAGAAAGTGGTGCCGCCATGGTTCAATGATTTTTTTTTTTTTTTATTTCTTTACGAGTCCTAATGTAGTCTGGTTAAATGGTGATCAAGGCCATCCAAAGAGGTTTGTGATGGAACATGCTTAGGGAAAAATATAGACCACAATGGCTTCTGAAGGGCGACGCTCAAAGACACCAGGAATCTGTAGTACCTTTTGGCCAATTCATTCTCCTCCATGCCGTTTCTTTGTACGGTTAACCGTCGGCAGAAAAGTCAAGATCAAAAAGTATGTAAGGAACTAATTGGACGAGCTTGTATCAGAACCTTGGAGCTAGCTTACTGTTTCGAATGTCCTGTTTTCAATTACATTCAGCAAATTTTGTACGTCCATCCGTCTTCTGCAGAACCAGCTTTCCATGTTACTTCCAAGAGCAGAGAATTGCATTGTTACATGAAAGGGATTAGTGGAGATGGAGATAGTCAGCCGTTGCAGTGATACGAAGACAAGGTATGGTTGGGCTCCTAGCCGAATCCCAACCATACCTTGTCTTCGTATGAATGGGGTTAGGTTTTCCGATACTGGCCTGATTATTCCCGGTATACCTTTCAGTGTAGAGGCCTATTATTCAAGCAGGGGAGACAGTAATCGTTACAAGAAATTCAGATATCATAACTAAAAAATAATTCACGGCGCTTTATTTCTTACTTATAAGAGTGACTAGTTGTTTTAATGTAAAATACAGATATTTTAATGAAGTTTTGTTGCTTGTTCATATATTAGAGGTCTTCTCTAATCATGCAATATTTGGGTAAAAAACGTTTTCTCCTGGGATAGCACAAAACAAAAAAAAATTCAAGGCCCACCGTGTTTTTTCACTGCACGTGTATATACTTAAAGAAATATAACCATGAAAAAAATATGAACAAATAAATAAGCTTGTGCCTTTTAGTAAAGCGAGCAAATTTTAAAAAATGATGTGCGATTTGTCAGAAGTGTTGATTTAAGAGGTGCGCCCTAAGAAATCCTTGAGCGTTCCCACAGTAAAACATTTTTATTTTAAAAAAGCGATCGAGTTGCAAGGGAGGAGAGTTAGGGATCAATTTGGAAATTGTAAGTTTCATTAGTAAGTAAATGGCTATTCATGTTCTCTCCGTTCGAAGTTTTAGGCAAGAAGAATCGAATGAAAAGTAATAAATATATAAAGAATATAATTAATGCTTGTGAAAATATGCTTGAGATAACATTCAATTTCTCAGTCATACATCAAGGAATCTCCAGAACGAAAGTGCAAATCATAGAGTAGATTCTAAATAAGAAAAGAGCAAATTGCTCGACCAGAAGGGTGTTAAATGCATTTTTTTTTGTTTATAAAAATAAAGAAATTCACGACACCAGTATTAATTACTTCAAAGCAAGACCTCTATACGTTTTTTTTTTTTTTTTTTTTTTTTTTTTTTTTTTTTTTTTTTTGTTTTTTTTTTTTTTTTTTTAAAAACTAAAACGAATGCAAGGAGTACGAAGTTGATTAAAGAAACCGTTCTGTAGATGAAATGAATTATTCAGTAGCACGCTAGATTTATTGGCGTTCAACATCTGAGTTCATTAGCTTCTTCACTACAAAATAATTAGTGTAACTTGTATTACATTTATTGGAATCAATTTAGCAATAGTAGTTTCGTTTCTATTCTGATAAAGTGTTTTCTTTTTCGTTTTTTAAATAAACATTTATACACAAAACTAATAATCTCATATATATATATATATATATATATATATATATATATATATATATATATACATATATATATACAGAGATTATTAGTTTTGTGTATAAAAGTTTATTTAAAAAAAGGAAAAAAAACAACACAACAGAATAGAAAAGTAACTACTATATATATATATATATATATATATATATATATATATATATATATATATATATATATATATATATATATATACATACACACAGTAGGGTTCCGATTAACCGAGGTGTCAAGCCTGAGTGGGGAGGGGGGTGGCTTTGTGTATATATATGAAGTTGAGCCAATGGCCACGACGGGAACTTCATCCCGATTCTCAGAAGAAATACAACTCTCAATTTGAGAGTATCAAATCGTAAGCACCATTTTGTACCTCATGTAAAACAATTTCTGGACGAAAAAAAACTACCTCATCGAGCCCTGCTCCTAATTGATAATGCACCATCACATCCTGACGAGCGTGTCCTATGCAAGGGCAAAATAAAATCTATGTTTTTCGCTGCAAATGTCACATCAATAATCCAGCCTATGGACCAAGGAGTAATTTCAGCCTTCAAACGATACTACAAAAAGAAACTTTTGTCTGAAATGCTATTAGCAGAAGAGGAAGGGTTAATTCAAAAAATAAAGAAAATATCTATTAACGAGGTGATTTATATGTCTGCTAATTCTTGGTATTCTGTAACAAAAAGCACAGTAAATAAAGCCTGCTATTGGTATGGTTCCGATTAACTGATTATTTCGATTAACCGAAATAATATTGGCCCCATTGACTCGGTTAATCGGAACCCTACTGTGTGTATATATATAAATATATATAAATATATATAAATATATATAAATATATATATATATATATATATATATATATATATATATATATATATATAGTTATATATGTGTCCGTTAACACGATACCGGCCAGAGCTTTTGTTTCTTCCCCACGAAACTTGGTATGTAGTATTCCCCAATCAAACGATTGAACGAGTTCGTTAACCAACAAAATCGGTCCATCTGGAGAGGGGGTTTACTCCGGAGCCAAAGTAGTTATTTGCCAATACCAACCATAATTTGTGTTGTATTTCAACGAAACTCGGTATTCGTTCTGGTCTACTAAACAGAAAAAATGTGTTGTAAAAATAAACTAAATCGGTTCATTAGGCCGTAATTTCTGCTGTATTGTAACGAAACGCGGTATACGTCCTGGGTATCTAATAAGGAAGAAGTGTTGTAAAAATGAACTAAATCGGTCTATCGGAAGGACTTTGTACTATATTTGAATTGAATTGAAACATGTGTTATTTATGTTTTTATTTTATTTATCTATATAGGTTATTTTAAGCAAATTATTCAGGAATGCACTCGATACTACCCAATTCTGAGGAAAGTGCTTAGTTATGCAGCTCCTGCGTGACGGACTTTTTTTTTCTCTTCCACCTATGATAATGTATTGCAATATGTTAAAAGTGTATTTTATTCGATAGTAAAATGAGAATTATTTGAAGAATATTAAGGAGGAACCGTATTTTAATTGTTCTTTTTTGTTTCTTTTAGTTTTTATTTGATTTGATAGTCTAATGTCATATGTAATAATATGTTCCGCCTATTAATTTATCCAAAGCTAATTGTCATAGTTCATTAAAAGTAAAATATTTGTCAAGCGTACATACGATCTGATATGTAAATAAGCTATTCATAATCGAGGAAAAGAAGATAGCCTTGTCATTAATCACAAGAAATTTCATTAAATATTTATTAGGGATTGTATTAAATTAAAATGAATCATATTTTATATTTGTTTGACCGTTTGCCAAACTATTCATACTTTACTAAATATATTCTACATTTTTGTTTTTATGAAACGATGTTATGTACAAACATTGTAATGAAATATACAATATTAAAGATAATTTTCATAAATTAATAAATATGTAAAACTAAAATGGCATCCATTGCAAGAAATCGCTTAACTCGCAACTCGAACATGCGGGTTAAGTTCTGAATCAGTTGCTCTGCATCCTATAAGTTCTACATTAAATATTTTCTCTGATGTTAATACTCTCCTTTCAATGGTAGATTAAATTTTGTGAAAATTCATACACAATTCGATCGGCTATACAAATACAATATTAACGTTTCAATTTATCAAGGGAACATCCCCAAATGTCCGGAGCCGATTCCAGTGAAACTTTGTATATTTATTAATCACGTGACAATTTTTTATATCGGCTCAATCGCCCGTATAAGGGGTGAAACCACCCTTCCAAAATACACCTCAAATATTCTAACTATCGTAGATAGAAAAAAATGATATAAAGAAATAATGTATGATATTGTACATACAAAACACATATGTAAATGAATTGATTAAATAATAATTTTTTATAACAAAAACATTTTTTCGCCTCTTTAATCGACATCAACATTTTTGTTATGAAACAAAAGAATAGGAATAGGTTGCTGAATTCAACGATGTATAATATTTTTAATTTTCATCTCGAAATTTGGCGCATATCAGTATGATAGATGCGCACACTCCATAATCAGCGGCGTGGTGCGGTACATGGCGAGCATCGCAGTTATTATTAGTTTTTGGGGTCTTTTTTACTTTACCCACGCCAGTTACTTTTATTACTAAAACAGTTATTTACCGTATCATTAAGTTAATAGTTATGAAGAACAGATGTTTAAACTAATAATTAGTTTAAATAAATTATTTATTCAACAAATGTAAACAAAAAAAAAAGTCTACACTTCCGCATTTTAGGCAGAACTCCATACTTTTGCAATGCTCTTTACGCTACTTCTTCCGATTTCAACACACGACTCAGTTTAATCAAATTCATTATTTGACAACTTCAACACAGCACAACAAACACAACTTCAACATGTCTTATAATCTATAACCTCTTTCATGTATAAACTTTATGTAGCCTAGCAACACCTGTTACAATATTGTAACAAAATATTATGACGTTATTCTAAAAAGTAACTGGCGTGGGTAAAGTAAAAAAGACCCAGTTTTTGTTATAAATAAATCATAATTTGAACAATTTGTTTACATATTTTTTTGTTGTAAAATACCATACAATTTTTGCTTATAACATCTATTATAGAGATATATCTATATTATGTAATATCTATCTATGATAGTTCAAAACTTAGAATATTTGAGGTGTAATTTGGAAGGGAGCCTTTCACCCTTTAAACGTGCGATTAGGCCGATATAAAACAATACGTATCGATTATTTTCACGTGTTTAATAAATATACGAAGTTTCATCAAAATCAACTCCGGACACTTTGTTAGATTGGAACTTTAATTAATATTTTCATAATTGTATACCCGATCAAATTATGTATGATTTTTCACAAACTTTAATCCCTTATCTACTATTGGAAGCTTTAAATAAAGTTTTCTGTGTCTGCAAAACACGATAAGTAAATGAGAAGCGTGTTTGTATTACTTGTTCTTTGTAATAGATGCAACCTTTAGAATGATCAGTAGTCGAGGAGTAAGTTATATTTGTTAGCGTTGGCTTCTGCCAGTTTCCAATGCAGGATCAGAGCCGCCACATGGGGGGGACAACCGGGTACAGTTGTCCCGGGACTGGGCACCGTGGGGGCCCGGGCCGATCCTCGCTAATTGGAAAAAAAGTACCGAAAGCAGAGTTGGGCAAACGTTAGCGGTCGCTAATATCTAATACCTTTTCGCTAATTTAGCGGTACTGATAAGAGCCTGCGCTAAAGATTAGCGCATAGCGATGGCAGTGTACTAATCGCTAATTTATTCATGAAATGTTTAAATATCGTGGTAGCTAATACCACTTTAATACCAATACCATTTCGGCCAAAGGTATTAGCTATCAGGATGATCAAGCATTTCATGAATAAATTAGCGATTAGCGCTCTGCCGTCGCTATGCGCTAATCGTTAGCGCAGGCTCTTATCGGTACCGCTAAATTAGCGAGAAGTTATTAGATATTAGCGACCGCTAACGTTTGCCCAACTCTGACCGAAAGTGACCTTTGCAGCACCGATTGTCGGCTCACCGATTTTGCTCAAAACTCAAGATGAAAATAATTTTAAAATGCCCAAAGTCCTAGAATTTTCATTCTGGCTCTGAGAAGTGGGGGCCCGTGATCTGGTCCCGGGCCCGGCTCTGGGAAGTAGGGGCCCGTGATCTGGTCCCGGGCCCGGCTCTGAGATTTGGCGGCCCTTTGCAGGATACAAGATTTTTTAAATTGTTCACGAAAAATCAAAACTAAGTGTTAATCGTTCCAATGCCAAACTTTCCAAATTACTCTAGCGATAAGAAGGGAAACGCGCAAAACCTTTACTCAATATTTTGAAGATGTCGGATTTGTGCAAAAATATTGCGAGTGTGAGGAGAAATATTGTGAAAAAAGGGGGTATTCAATATTTTGTGGGGCGTTCAAAAGTTTTCTGAAAGTTTAGACATTTTTTGTGGACCTGTAAATATTTTGTAGCTTGACAAAATGCATTGTGAAGGGGCTGACAAAATATTACGCATTTGTGCGTGCTAGTGTGTCATTCACCGTGTTTGTGTTTACAATACGTTTTTAAGCATTTTATGTCCATTTTTCATATTTATTTTATCCTGTCTGTTAAAAATGTATTGATTTTATTAAAATTTTTGTTTCAAATAATTCATTCTTTTACATTTTTATGTCAATAGTGATTGAGCTTGGGTCATTCTTGTCTATGTATATATGTTCAATTGAAAATCTTTTTGTGCAGTGAGAGGAGTCCACGACCATGCAATATTTTGTACAAAAATAAGCTCAATATTTGTGCTCAAAATTTTGAGTAACATTTTTGCCAGTTTGAGGGCCCTTTAAAGTATTCTTCCTGACGCGCAAAATGTTCAATCTGCAAAAAATTAATTTGCTGGTTTGTTGTATTTTTTAATTCTCTCATAAATTAATAGATATACATCCGAATGTTATTGGAGTTCCTGTAAAAATTACCCCAAATGCATGTTGAAGGGCCTGGGTTGGGCTAGACTCTCTATATACTCTAGAAAGAAAAGACAACTAGAATATTGGGAAGCTTCCAGATGTTCACCCTCCTCCGTATCGATCTTCCAGTCTATCCTCTAAGCTCCAGGCAGATAGGGTCGGTGGGGGTGCGAGGCGGGAGAGAGGACGCATGCGTCTAAAGGCCAGATCATTCCTCCCTTAGCCGGCACACGGTTAGTAAACACAGGCATCGCATCCTGGAGGCGAATATGTCTTCGGTAGATATCGAGAGGTTGGTGAGCAGTGTCTTCACAAGGCCGGCCATATGGGACATATCCCACGAAGCCCATCACAACAGGTTCATACTCGACAAACTCTGGCAAGAAGTCGCACTGGAAACAGGATGTTCAAGTAAGGAAAAGATTTAACAATTGCATCCTCTGAGGCACAATTTTATTACATCAAATCACTAATTTGAAAAAATAGTCAAAAACATTATATGCAAGCCTTATAGGAAACGAGACTGTAAAATAGAAACGTTGACAATAATCGACTGTCTCTACTATAAGTTTAATTAATAACTCAAAGCTAAAAACAAATCAGGATCACTTTCAGAAGTCAATATTTCATTCTAGGTTAACAAGAGAACAGCACCTCATTGCAACTAAATCTTGGATGGCAATAGCACGTTTCGATTGGCAGGATATGAGTCAAAAGGTCAACAGATATTTCAATGTCCGAAGTCACTTCGATAGGTGAGCCTCTGCCCCACTAACGTTACAAGTTTCCTTCGTGTACGTTCTACAATATCATCTCTGAGAATAGTTCAAAATACAAATTAAACAAGTATATTACTGCGAAGAGAGGCATGTCTCATAAGTAGTCCTAATATAAAATTATGTTAATAAGCCGACACATTTTAAAATCACTAACAAACGCGACAAGTTCAAAAAAGGTTTGAGTTTTGAAATCGATGAGAGATGAACCATTCCAGAGAGATAGGATAAAGTCTGTCCCGAAGCCCCAGTACTAAGGGCCACGCCTCCCTATGACGTCAAGACCAAGCTTTTGCAATGATTATGTGATGACATTCTCAGAAGCGCTTCCCAGAATAAAAACCTTTTAAATGGAAGAACTTATGCATACAATGAAATACTTTTATCATAAATGCACAGCTTAATGAACGATATATCTCACATTTATGATTATTTCTATTAATTTTAACAGTTTTAATGCACTTCTTGTACCCGAAACTATCAATCTAAATTTTTCTTTTTAATTGCAAATTTAGAACAACATTAAATATCTCAACACTAACATTTGCAATAAAACCCGTATTAAAGATAAACTAATCAGAATCCGGAATTTCATTCAGTTGAGGCATCTATTTCAGTTATTACACCGAATAGAGCATTTATTACCAAATAAACAGACCATTTCGTCTAATCCTAATAAAAGGAAGTACTAAATACTGCTAATAAAACTATAAAATCCCTTAAATCCCACTAATTAAAAATATTCATTTTAATTTCAGAATAATACTAAAAGGGGGTCTCCCGTGGTCTAATGGCTAGCGCCTTGGATTCATAAGCGGGAGATGGTGGGTTCGATTCCCAACCTCCGGCAGGAATTTTATCATCCCACGGCTCGCTGGTAAAATTCCTCGCTGCACCCTGGATGTCGGCGCTAATGACCTAGATGTAGATGCGCCGTAAAAAAAAAAAAAAAAAAAAAAAAAAAAAAAAAAAAAAAAAAAAAAAAATACTAAAAGTAATGCTTTAAGTCAATCGATTGTCAGAGCCTTTTTGAATCAGGCCACTATTGAGTGCCACACTTCTTAAACATTCAAGGTCAAGTTGAGGTCTCTTTTAATAAGACCATCATTGGTATTGACTGGACCAAAGTCAATGCCAATGACCATCATTCGTATCACTGACCAAAGTTATTACCAATCCATTTGAGAACGAAGTCGGAGAGGCGCCTTCAGGCTCCCAAGGACTAGAAAGGCGGAGTCCCGCAATGCATTTATTTCAGTGTGTGTGTGTATATATATATATATATATATATATATATATATATATATATGTTAATTTTTGAGTTTTAGTTTAATAACTTTGTGAAAATAATAAATTTGTAAAAACAAAGAGATAAAAATAAAAATAACATACGAAAAGCTAAGAAACTTAAAATAGGAGGACCCTATGTATAAATCATGGTGCATGATGACAGTTGCTATGCATGAATAATACGACTATACTCCTATGAACAATTTAGGTCCCATAATAATTCTACAGATCGGAATAATAGTTCCCATGTACAATGTAAGTTGCCCGAGGAAGATCCTATGAATAATCATGACTGAACAGAAATCATAAGTGATGTATAATTTAAAACAGTGTATGTATCTTATTAAAGAATTGTTGCCTTGTACAAAAGAAAAACTGTAATTTTGATTAATTATTATTGAATCATTTCTCAAAAAATAATTGCCCGCTCTAATGATATGCGAAAAATATAATAAAATACTAGTTTTATTTAAAGATTTAAAAATCGTTTGATTTATTAATCTCAGGAATAGGAAATATTGTGAGGATTATGAATGTATCCTTTATGGAGGTAAAGGTAGATAGTTTTTGAAGGTGTTAACCCGAAAACTTGAAAAACGCGGATTTGTCAAAAATTGTTGCATTTCATGAGTACAGGCAGCTTAAATTATCTTTCAACTGTGAACTGTAGATTATTTTTTGTGAAATATATTAAATACCAACGTTTTTACAGCGTTTAATAAGTAAATTAAATTTTAGGGAAAATAGAGCAAAAACATCGGATAATTGACAGAAAACGTATCTTTTATTTGTGAGCACCCACAACGAAGGCGATTCACCATGAAAGTTCTTCCGATAAGATAAAAACTTCCATCATATAAGTTCATTAAATTTATGTGGAGCACCTATAATTAAAAAATAAAATAAAAAATTAAAATTGTGTTTTTGTTAATTTTAGGTAAACCAAATATAACTAAAGAATAGAATCAGGGATAATAACAGATCTATTCAAGAATTACACTACTGTTGTCAGAAAAATACATAGTTGATCGAAAATTACCTAATGTCTAACATTGTTTGCTTCACATTTTTGAAGTTAACAACTTCCTTCAATAACAGTTGACCTCCAATTTTCTTTTGATGGGTATAATTATATTTCAAGAGCATTGTATTTCTCAAGTACAAGTAACTTTTATATATTTCTGATACAATATATTTTCGTTTTTACCTCAAGAAGTTTGATAAGGATGCATTTTTATTTTTGTTTTTAAAAATTTGCATTGAGTATAAAATTCTTGACAACAATTAGTTATCTGAAATAATTCATGCCTAAATAGCTTTGTTTTATAAAAGTGTCATCAAAATATGTTATTTTAATTTAATTGAGTTTGGATTCATAACATTAAGGCGCACTTAATGCAATCACTGATAAAGAAAATCAAAAAAATCTACAATGACACGGACGCATTTAATCACTATTGTAACAGACGTAAAACTTCTTACAAGCACGCATTCTGCTTTATGTTTCTATAATATAGTTTTAAAAAATAACGTAATATACATTAGGCCTTTAATACAATTAAAGAAATAACTATAATCTTCAGAAATATCACTTTGGAAATATGACTGAAGTTTAAAAATAGCTTCATACTGCTAATAAATTTATGGCATTTAATGATTTTTTAGTGAATGCCATAGGAAAGTAACGAAATGATTAGCATCTATTGGTGCTAAATAAATTGGTAGCATTCAGTGAGAATGTGTTCCAGAATGACGGATGCATTGCCGCATTCAGAACATTGGGGGGGGGGGGGGGGTAGAGCTCATTTAATAAATAAGAAAGGGTCAATTTGTTATTACCTAGTCTCAGTCTGGCTAACTATTTCTTCCCTCCGGTTTTTTCAGTTATCCGAATACCAGGGTCGAACCGTCTTCTTAATTTTGCATTTCTTGTTGACCATGTTAATTCTCATAGCTCTATTAATTTCCTCCTATGGCAGTGGTTCCAATCTCTTTGAGAGAGGTATGGTTCCAGCCAAACTGAGTCCTGTAACGATTTCTTAGCTGCTTCATCAGCGAGCTCATTGCCTCTTACTCCCATATGTGATGGTACCCAAATAAAATTCATGCTCTTGCTCGAATTCCTCAATGTTGCAGTTACGTTTCCTGCAACATTTCTTCCCTCCTGCTTTGCTCAGGCTTTGTAAGCAACTAAAGGAGTAACTGTACAGATTGTAAATTATCAATAAAGATAAATCAATCATTAAAAAAAAAATTAAGATTTTTCCAAGCATATTCAATAACATCGTTTGTACACAACCAGGCTTAATTTTCAAGATATTGCTGCATTCCAAAATTCCCAGGTTTGAAAGTTTCCTCATTAGTATGAGTTTCAAGGAAATCATTACACATAAAGACTGACTGTTCTGATGAAACATCAGATGTTTGTGTGGCTCTGCTAACAAAATAAAGCACTTTGGCGTAAAGAATCTGTGTTTAACTATATTTGAAATCAAACTACATGAACTAATAAACAACATGAACTAATAAATGGTGTTTTGATTTCAGAAGTGAACGTAAAATCTAAATGGAAGTACCTGCGAGATAACTTCCGGAAGGAGCTAGCAAAGCAGCCTAAATCTCAGAGCGGTATCGGAGCAGACATGACGACAATCAGAAGTAGCTGGCCATACTTCGCGTCGCTCCTCTTTCTCAAGGACCAATTCGGTTTGAAGAAATCCTCCTCATCAAATGCCGAATACAACCCGGTGGACGAAGACGTCTCGGAAATGCTGGAAGTATCCTACGAAGACCCGGACATCCAGCAAGGAAACACGTTACCATCGCCCAGTGGATCTTACTACGGCGAGAGCTCAAACGACGAACCTTGTGCTCCTAAGAATCCTTTCAAAAGAAGGAAAATCAACAGGCCAGAACTTGAGGAAGAATTTCTCCAGTCCGAAAAGCCGAAGTTTAAACCGTCAAAGGAAAAATGTTTCAGAAAATCCGATGAAGATTCTAATGAAGACTTTAAATTCTTCGAGAGCTTACTGCCACACGTAAAGAAGATTCCATCTCATCAAAAGCTCCTCTTGAGATCAAGAATGCTAGATATAGTGCAGCAATATGCCTATAATTCGCACAGCTCTGGTTTCCTATCTCCAACATCAAATGCTTCTCCGCAAACAACAGTAAACCAAGATTAGGTCCTTGACAAATGGAGGAAGAATCTTCTGTAAATAAACACTATCGAAGTCATTCGTTTCTGTCCAATTATGTACAAGATTTGTTCCTAGTAAATTTTCAAAATAAACCTTTGTTTATATAATTCCTTCATTCGATCCTTATAGTGTTTTAGCCTTAAAGTCTGGAAATATACATACCTACTAAATATGCTATTGTTTCCACATTGACATTAAAATATGCAAGTTTTTATTTTATGAATTATTTTTTATTTGTTATATCTTAAAAAGAAATAATGATTTACGAAATACGAAATAAAATAAAATAAAGTTGTATTCTTAATCCGGGAAACATGTGCCTTCGGAATAATTTTGAATTTGACAGGCTATTAAATTAAATCACTAAAGTTTGAATGAAACAATTACTAGGGGTTGGGTGTATCTCGAAGGGGAAAAAAGTGAAGGAAGAGTCGGGATTTAAAGGTTTCTAGGTTGGTAGTATAGCGGACAGACAGAGGCAAGGAATTCTTTAGCGAGGTAATACACTCATTTATCTCCAATAGATCCTTCTTTGTTGCAATAAAGTCATTTACTTCTAATAAACAACCAATTCCTGCCGGCGTTCCCCAAGGTTCCTGTCTTAGCCCCACCCCCTTCAATATATACATCAACGATACCTCAATCTAAAGACACAAATCTCTCTCTGTTTGCCGACGACACATTATTTCATGGACAGAGCACATTAAGTATTTAGGAGTGACCTTAGATAGAGGCCTAACATTCACAAAACACATAAACATAAAAATCTACTTTATAAAATGTATCCTTATTTTAATTCAAAACTCAACCCGCAAAATAAAATGATTATGTACAATAGTGTCATCCGCCCAGTCCTTTGTTATGCCTGCACAGTATGGAGCTGCACATCAACTACAAACTACCAAAAATTACAAATTATACAAAACTGCTGCCTCCGAATAATCAACAACTATCCAAGATACACAAAGATCACAAACATGCACGAAGAACTAGAAATAGCCACAATAACAGACTACATATACAAACTTACTGGCAAGTTTTTTGGACAAGTGACACATTCCATCAATCCACACATAGCAAACATAGGTAACTACGACAAAAGATCATTAACTAGATACGTACACAGACGAACTAAACACATTTTACTTGACAGACAAGAAGTAATGTAATTCAACTTAGTATTATAAATGTTCTGGGTTTTTTAAAATTTCCCCAAAAATTGTAAAATTATTAAAAAATCAAACAAATTCCTATAAATTAGCAGGAACATGTTTATGATACTGTACATGTTATAAACAATTGTGTATGATATGTAAATATTGTAAATAAAGCTTCATTGATTATTCTTTAGTGAGGTGGCACGGGCGACAAATGATTTTTCGAATGAAGCAGTAAGGTGGGAAGGAATGGAGAGGAGAGTGGGTGTTATGGGAATAAACTGAGCATTTAAATTTAAGGAGTTGAAAAATGAAAGGTCTTCGGGATTAAATTACTTGGTAAAGGACTGAGCCGAGGAGGTACTGGCAATGATAATCAAGGAATAGCCAATTCAGCTCGTGATAGAATTGCCATAGATGGCTAAATCAAATAAAGTAAAATAATGTGGTAAATGAAATAAAGTAGAAATTTTATTGCAGAGAATATTCTCCCAGAGCTTGGAGAACCAATGAACAACAGCCTTTCTATAGGAGTTTTCATAGAAGGGGAAAAATACACAAATCGCATTTGTTTTTTAGCGGCGTGTTTTGAACCACTAATATCATTGGATAATGGCGCCGCAAGCCTTAAAGAAAACAAAATTTTGCTGATATTACAAAATTACTATCCAATTTTCGAATTTGTGGCGATTATTCATATACAAGGGTTCACCTACATCTTAGATAAATTCTCATGCAAATTCACCCAAAAAGTATCCATTTAGAGTTACCTCAGTGGCCTCATATGTTATTCAAAAAAATTGTCTACGATGAAGAAACTGCTAATTTCTGAATTTTAACATTATGATTATACAGAAAATATATTATAAACCACCTATTTCTTTTCTTATTAGAATCAAATAAATTGCTCAACACACCCTCTAAATTCTTAAAGGTAGTTTCCGACAAGGACAGCCTTCTTCGGGTTAAAAGAAAAAATAGCTACCACATGCGGACAATTTACCGGCGACATACTAAAAATAAATTATAAAACGCAAATCTGAGTATAAACATCGTCACAGTACCTTCAAAATTTACTTTTTTATAATTTCTGTCAATCGAATAGTAATTGCAATGTGGACAATAGATATATTAAAACACTACGTAATACACAGGACTACATTAATTGTCACTGACTTCATTTTATAATTTTATTTGCCCAAGCTGGGATTTGAACTAATTACACTGGGCAACAATGAAAATGTTTCGGGCTCAAAAATAGTCAACAAATAGGTATTCGGCTTAGTTAAAAAATGGTCATATAAATGACAGATTAGCTCTTGCTTTGGAGATAAAATGATATTTCATCTTTTAGAAACAACGTTTTCAATTGGGGAGGGGGAGGGGGGTGTACACCTGTCAAATAACAAACCACAACTTCTGTTCAGCTATTTTTGTAAGTCATAAACATATTTACTGTGGATGTAACTATGAGTTTTATATAGTTTCTGATTTTTTAGAGTAAAATTCATAAAAAGCCTCGAAAATTTGTAAATATGGCGAGTAATGATTGTTAATTTGCAATGAAATAACATTTTCCTCACAGAAAAGCAATGTGAAGCCTCTTCCACCTAGTGAATATCACAGAAACTGGAGCTAAGAAAAATTGTTCATTGTCATATTCATTTTTCTCATCGCGGAATTAGTAAGAATTGACCCAAGAAGTGCTGGGAACATTCAAAAATTTGTTTTTGCTCCCCAGTGCAATCAACCATTTTACGCTCGGTTGTTTTGTCCAATTACGTCACCGAGCTTTTTAACACACCCTGACAAGTTAATTCATCTATTGGAGGCAACGTTTAAAATTGACGTCACAGCTCCATAATTTACTGGCGAGGCAATATCATTGCCACAGTAGGCAAATGTCAGTAGGAACAAGCAGGAGCTTTAACTCGATGCGTTGGATTTGCTCGGCATGCTGTGATATGAAGGCATTAGATCGAAAACGAAAAATAATTATATACTCACCTCCCAGCAAGTTGAGTTTTCTGAAAATCTTTTTTTTTTTTAGAAATAATTAAAAAAAAAAAAATAAATGATGTACAGTTAGTTAGCCGTTGAGGTGATAAAAAGACTATGGATAGTTGGGATTCGGCTGTGAAGAACAGTCAGAGGGTGTAGAGGCTAACGCCTTGGATTCTCATGCGGGAAATGGTGAGTTCGAGTCCCACCGGCAGCAGGGATTTTTCTCATGTCAGGGCTCGTTGAGAAAATTACAGGCTGCGCCGTGGATGTCGCCAATAATGTCCCAGATGTCGGTGCGCCGTAAAAAATAAAAAAAATAAAACAGTCTTAATTATTAACAGCACAGTGTGGGAGGTGCAGTTTGTTGAGTTCGCCTTAGTATAATGAAGAAATTCACACAGACATTTAGTGTCAAACGCTTCGGTTTGAGTGATAGCTGCGAGGAAGAGAAGGGCGTCCTCGTATTTATATCTCTACGATTGCATTGGTGAGTTCGCCCTTATCGTCAGGAGCGCCTCCTATTATCTTGCAAGAAATATGGTTCTCTGCTCCCAATTACCATCAAACATTGTAAAAGTAAAAAAAAAAAAAAAAAAAAAAAAATGGGCAGCAGTCACAACCTTGAGCGGTTTTGTCATCATAACAAAATTGTTGAGATTAAAACAAAATTGTTGATTTATCCCGCAAGAAATAATGAGATATGCCGAGTTATACTGATGCCATTGGAGGGCCCAGGAAACACCCCTGGATGTTCAAGAAATCTAAAATGATACATCATAAACGGCGATTTACAGAACGATTTCTCACAACTAGCACACTACTAATTCGGCACTTTGGTAATTTGTTTCTGTTTTAATGTAGTGAGATTTGTTAGAAAATAACACCATTTTCCGACAGCTTTGGACATATTAATGAGTCAAGAACAAACCCCGACACCTAATAAAACAAATTATATTATTTTTATAAGAAACTTCTGTCATCAGTTTCTGGTACCGCAAAGCAAGTTTCGTCACGATATAGAAACTATTACGGACATCAAGGGTGTATTAATAATTTTAATCCCTACTACTGATTGCTTGATTTATTTGGTCAAAGTACTCAGAGAATAGTTTGTTACAGGGGCCGCTGTAAACTTAACTGAACTGGTGCCGAAAGAACAAGAATTATGTTGCTCCTGTGTTAATAGACCGATTATTTATATAAAGGGTGTATCGCAAGTTAATGACAATACTCTACGGGATGAAACTAGACACAAAATGTAGTTCAACGCTCAACCACACTTTCTCTATGCTTAGATTATGAGGCATAACCTATTATTAGGTTATGCCTTTCTTTAGCCTGTATGATGAAGGATGAGAAGACAGTGAGTTGTCTTCTGTCTGGAGCAGGCGGCACAGATGACAAACAGCTCATGTTTAATTGATTGAGCACGCCACGCTGTCTCATCAGGCACTCAAGGCATCATCCGGACACCATGTAGAATATGGACATCTAAGGCCACCTACTGGTCTCAACAAACCAAGTTTATCGGGTAACGCCTAATAAATTCTAAATAGTTTTTTTTTTGTAACAATTTCAGTTTCATAGATGGCATCAGAAATTGTTCTTGTGAGTGGATACATTAGAAGTTCAATTTAAAACACTAATCTTTTCCCGATGTTTCGAGAATTTTCTTTCTGCCGTACAAACAACACCTCATCCCCAAGATTTAAGACTTGGTAACTATTAAAGGAGTTACTATCTGGAGTGCTTAAATTATCTGCATTATACTGATGATATATGGTTGTTCGATAAATTCGTCTGACTAGCCATGATATCCAAATTCCATACAAATATTGTCGATTGCTCCAGCAAGGCCAGTCTTGTTGCTATCAATGTTTTCAACTTATCTATGCCGTTTTCAAAGAACAATAGAATTATTTCAATTTTTAGGCTAGAAAAATTCAAGATTCTCTTTAAGAAAAACCAGAGGCGTATGTTATTTTAATGACTATATGGTCATTAAAATCGTCAGGTTGTCATTTAAAGTCGTCACATTGTTTAATTATGAATAGAGTTAGGTTTTGATCTTAGTTCCTGCTCACTGTGGCGAATAATCCGTTCATTAAACCAAATTTTAAAATATATATCCGACGCCTTTCAACGAAAGTCATAACGTTAAAAAGTCCACCCTTTCCTCAAACAATTTGTTACAGAAACAGAGCGCTTTCGAAGCAACCGCTCTATCCTCGAAATAACAAAATCTCAGATATATATCCTCTTAAATACAAATATTCCTCAACAAAGCTTAAAACTGCATATTAAAATAGATAACAGGACAAAAGCATTATTTCAGTCTAAGGAGAAATGTACACGAATAAAATTGAACTAAAGGAAAATATTTAAAAAAAAATGTGAGTAGAGGGTGTGTATCTGCGAATGTTGCCTCATTCAAGGTGGTGTCAAGTCCAGCGTCGGAGATCTGATTAACATTCAACCCCTAGCCTTATTTATTCGAATTTCTTTCCACTTTTCAACTTGTCCAGTTTAATGAAAATAGTTTCTGCCGAGTTGATCTTGCCCCTTCCTTTTCGAGGTCTTATCGTGATTCTCTTTCTCGTAACGTGCAGTGTAATCAGTTAGATTTTCATGAACATGCTTGTTCATCCTTGTACGAACCTTCCAACCGATCACATGCTGTTTCTTGGACAGATCGGTTAACCCGATTGATACACCCCCGATTAACGTTTTCATTTTGCCCGATCAACGTCAAATGTTAACTACAGCTTCCTAAGGATATTTGCTAGTAAAGTAAGTAGGATTTTGTTGATTCATTGAATTATAACGCTTTTAGACTGATTTTCGCCGAATTTATTAATTGTTCACCATTTTCGAAAAAAATTATTGTTTTTTCACAAAGTTCACAGACAATTAAATCTTAAACCTCCAACAAATAATTCTATTAGCCACATCACTGTTGCCACATCACTGTTGTGTTGTGTGTGTGTGTGTGTGTGTGTGTGTGTGTGTGTTTAACGGCGTATCAACAATTGAGCTATTAACGCCTGACGATCTGCCACTCTTTCTTATAACGCCAACAGCACGTGTTCGATCGCCCATTCAGCTACTGTCCACGCCAGACGTTGCTTAACTTCGCCCACCAACGGGAAATAGTTGTAACCATTATTCTTAATTACTAACTTTATATAATTATCTTTAGCTAGATATAATCTGTCCACAAGATAAGTCCTGCAGTTCTGCCCACAAGATCCATAAGCCAATGGTATGATCCGTGGCTGAAGATTTACTATAAATGCGCAAAAGGCTGCTTACCTCAAAGTCAATGTAGAAACATTTTCCCTCTCATTAGATCTAACGTAAATTTAACAGTTAGAGGGGAACCGCTAAAAATTACATTCAGTAATGATTCTTGCCAGAAGAACCGGAAAAATTAATACATATACTTTGTCAAAAGGAAACTACAATTTTATTTCATTTTATATATAATCATAGAAGGCATATATTTACAGTTGAACATGCAAAGGCCAACGAGAACAATAGACACTTGATACTCACAATACTAGCAATTAAGCATGCAAAATTTCTCCTCCTTTTCCGTGACTTGAGTTCTGATTGAGGGTATTTTTAAATAAGTTTTAACACTATAAAAAAAAGATAGATTATTTTCATAACTGTCCTTCTTGTTATGCCTCATACACAAGAGATAGTGTTATAAGAAAGGAAGTATTTTGAAAAGGAAATTCAAAATATTAGCTGTTTACTTTAATGGGGTTCTAATAGATATAATTTCAGCGTGTTTCCTCACAATTTCACAGTTGCTGCAACAAAATGTGGCGTTTCAGAACCCTAAGATCACGAAAATAACGTTGGTCCAAATTTGTTTGAATGTATATATACACATACAGCAAAAAAAATAGTCCAATGTTGACCAAATTTGGTATATCCAAAGAGATTGTATTTCCTTGAAATACAAAAAACATTTGCGGAGACAAATGTTAAATCAAACATCATTTTGAGCGGAACCGATCCCCTCAAGAAAGGATGTTTTCTTTTATTTATTCATTAGGAAGAAAAATTAATAATCTATTCCTGATACCAGATACAAATTGTGTGTAATTATTATTCGGCCTAGTTATTTCATTAGCACCAATTTTATAAATTAAAAATAAAAACCTGTGCATAAGTGAGAGAGAGTATTGTATAGAGAGACCATAGTATAGATTGTAGTATAGTAATATAAATTAAGTTAAACGTATAGTAATATATCACAAAGAAAAAATCAATACTTCAGAGAGAGAAATATACTAAAAGATAGACTTCTATTTCAAACATCAGAAATATTACAGGGTTATAGGGTGCCTAGTATAACCCTACATTGAATCCTATGCTCTTATTTGATGAATATGCCTTTAGGTAGGTCATGTATGCCGGTAGGTATTTTATGAACGTACCTTGGTAATGTATTCTTATTGTAATTTCCTATCTGCTTAATTAAATTATTGGTATTAATTTTGCATTTGTAAAAAAAAAAAGTGTTGGACTGATTGCGGATGAATGTTCAATAAGTGAATCCCAGAGAGGGGTATTAGGATGAATGTCACTGACTAATTGGTCAATGTGATGATCCATTCTGTGCAGTGTGGAAAAATAAATACATAACTACGAGGGTAAAAAGTAAATACAAATAAATCGTATTGGTACTTTGCCTACAGGCTTCGCGGTCTGAGCAAAAACTCGAAACGTTTCGAAATAACGAGGGATTTTTTAATACTAGTGAAATAGACCAAAGGAAAGAGTTCCTAAGGGAAACAGAACAAAGAAATAGCTGCTCCCACGAAATCAACAGAAATTGAAGGAGCTACAACTATAAAGCGGCTTCGAGCTGCAGAAACAACTCATGAAACATTTTGGATCTGTAGCAAGACCCGCTCGATCGAACATTCTTCCTACATTGCATCCTACCCAACTACATTTAATCCTAACTACCTACATTGAATCCTATCCAACTATATTGAATCTATCCAACAACATTTAATCCTATCCAACTACATTGAATCCTACCCAACTACATTGAATCCTATCCAACTACATTGAATCCTATCCAACTACATTGAATCCTATCCAACAACATTTAATCCTATCCAACTACATTGAATCCTATCCAACTACATTGAATCCTATCCAACTACATTAAATTCTATTAAACTACATTGAATCCCATCCAACTACATTGAATCCTATTAAACTACATTTAATCCTATCCAACTATATTGAATCCTATCCAACTACATTGAATCCTATTAAACTACATTGAATCCCATCCAACTACATTGAATCCTATTAAACTACATTTAATCCTATCCAACTATATTGAATCCTATCCAACTACATTGAATCCTATTAAACTACATTGAATCCCATCCAACTACATTGAATCCTATTAAACTACATTTAATCCTATCCAACTATATTGAATCCTATCCAACTACATTGAATCCTATTAAACTACATTGAATCCTATCTACCTACATTGAATCCTATCCAACTACATTCAATCCTATCAAACTACATTCAATCCTATCCAACTACATTGAATCCTATTGGATCTGTAGCGCGTAGCCGCTTGTTGTAGCTTGTAGCGTAGAGCTGCCGATGTACGCTGTCAGTGGACGATCCCACCAGGGTCCTATATAGGAAATAATTCCAGGGGGAGCATTTGGGCGGTATGGAATACTAACAACTAAAACGTTATTACACCCCAAAATACATATTTTTTTCTGAACGACGTGATCTCATTTAATTTATTTTTAAGGTATTTGTGACACATTTTTCTGATTAAATCAAAAATTCAGCGGGGGGGGGGGCTGATCCATTTTGGTTTTTAAATATAAATTTCTAGAAAAAGTTTCCTGAGACGGACTTTTGTAATCTAAATGAATAAGGCTATTCATGATTAAGGTGCTGAGGAAATATGAGATAAGGAGTCGGTTCTTCATACAAAGAGAGATTGTAAGTTAATGAAGGGGAAGTATAGTATAGGGTTAATTTCGTAATTATGTGTGTGTGGGGGGGGGTTACTATAACGATAGTTACGTGGTTGATCGAATTCTAAACAAGAGGAGGTTATAGGGGGGGAAAGGCTGAAGACATAGAAACGTTGAAGGAAAATAATAGTCTAGGCCGTAACTGTTTTAGGTTGGATGTGGAGAGGGGGTACGCTAAATTTTGCGGGGATAAATCGTGCTTTTTTATATTGACCGAAAACTAGTTGAAAACATTTATCAGTATTTTTAGGGCAGGCTTACATTGAGGTTATTCTATCGCACAATTGAAGATAACCCACTCGACGGGGAGCGGGGGGTTTATCGCGTTTCATGGAATTTTTAATATTTCCATCAATTTATTTATCTTGTCTGAGGAGTCCTGTAGAGTGCTGATGCAGTTCGTCGCGTATCAGGAAGTCCGATGTATCTATCGAATTTTGAGCAATCCTCCATTTGTGGCAGATAGTGAGAGAGACCTGGCAGGCTTCGCACATAGGATAAGGGTTCTTTGTTATAATATGGTGATGAGATGGTGGTTCGTATGGCCTATTCTCATCCTTATTAAACCCACCTCTTCGTGTCTATTGCCTCTTTTGACACTTCTCCATGATTTAGTTGTGGGTTTAATATTTTTTAATTTGATTGTGTGAGGTACTTATGTCCTCATAGAGCCATGGTTTCTTCTGAGCCGAGCGTTGACGTCTTTTTGTCCATAAACGTGTAGCGAAGGCGATCCCATTTTTCAGCTTCTTTGGCCGTCTTCTTAATTATGATCATCCATATCGCACTAGTATTTCTAAACTGACAAAACTCAAAAATTTGTGTTTTTCAGTTATGACAATGAAAGACGTGATAAATGTCTCTTTATCAACCATCAAAACCGTTTGTGCCTAGCTTCAGAGCTTGTACACCAGAGGGCACTCGTGTCATCCTTCCTGTCTTAATGCTAATCCCTCTACATATGTAAGATTGACACATTTTCAGGGGAGTTTTATTTTGAGTTGTGTCACTTTAGAAATACTAGAACCATATAAAGAATGCCACTAACAAAGTCGCAGTCGCATTCCAATAGTTTAAAAGAAATAATAATGGTTTGTTGCAACTAAGATAAACATTAAAAATACAATCGAAAATACACTAAGATATCAAATAGAATTCATTAAAAAAAACATTAATTTAATTAAAAAAGAGCTTTTTTGACAACAATGGAGTGTTAAATTTCACAATATTACATTCGAATTATAGATAAATAACTGATATACATGTTATAAATGGCAGTAAGTATCAATGAAAAATATTATCTTTCGAATAACACTTAAGGGGAGTGCAAAACGACTAAAGGATGGGCGGGCCAGACCGGCGACCTTCAAGAAGGGGGCAACCGAACCGCACGTGTCTCAATTCGGATCCTTCTAGAACATTCCCAAGAAATGTAGCAATAGAGGTTGAAGTCATAAATAATTTTTAGGACGCCAAAGTGGACCCTGGCGAAATATCGCATATTCAAATAGAGACGGATTCCAGCTGGACGTCGATGTATGTATTTGCATATACATATATATATATATATATATATATATATATATATATATATATAATATATATGTATATATATATGTATATATATATATATATGTATGTATATATATATATATATATATATATATATATATGTATGTATATATGTATATGTATATATATATATATATATATACATATATATATATATATATACATATATATATATACACAGTAGAACATGGATAATTCGAACTTCGATAATTTGAAATCTTGGTTAATTCGAATATTTCTCTCGGTCCCTAGAATTTAGGACATAAACAATGTAAAAAAATCGTGGTTAATTCGAATAAAATTGGCCTTTCTTTAATATTTATCCTCAATACGAGTAAATCAACGTCACCCAGGATTCTTCGCCTATCCTCTCCCCGCCCGGTTTCTATTATTATTCCTCCGCTCCTGGTCTTAATGACTCTACGGAGCTGGAGGCCTTTTCTTGATGGGTCGAGGGCTTTCAGCACATCCTTCTTTAATTCCTCTAAATCTTTGTAGTGGCTATTATTCTTTGGCTCAATATACACCGTGCCACCCGGCCTCTGTTGAATACGATCCTCTGACCCTTCAACCCCTGAAGGGGGATGGTTTTTCATGGCCACTGAAGAAAAAGAGGCCCTTGGGCTGCAAAACCCACTCCGTCGTTCGATCAACCCTCCAGCAAAGTTCCGAGCCACCCCAGACCCACCAGCGGCCAAGTACGATGTCACCGGAGTAGCGGAGACCATCCTTTCACTTCCCCTGGAATGAATCGCCCCCCTAGCAGCCTCCAATGGAGCATCAACTAGACCTGCCACCAGGGAGACGAAAGCCTCCAGGTACTTCGTAATTACAGCCTCCGACTCACCAGACACCAGCCCGAGGAGCTCATCCTTAAGCTGCACAGCTCGGGCCCGGCTATCCCTCCAATCGAAAGAAGAGTCAGGGCCCGACGCTTGAATCCTGTCAAGCACCAGAGAGCGCGCGGGCGAAGTGCCGGAATAGGGAATGTCATCCGAACGCTTTTGTACATTACATCCCTCCCCGTTAGACTCCGATAAGCTGAGAGACATTCTCATGATCTCCTCATCTACATCTCCCTCAGTAATAGCTTTGCGAGGACTTCCTAAGTCCTTTTTAGGAGTCACAGAGGACACATTTACTAAGTTAATTTCTCTTGGGGACTCAATAGCACCTTTATTACTACAGGAGGCACCCCCAGAAGGACACGTAACACCTCCCTTCACGGAACTCGAACCATTGGGACTATTACCAGCTGGACTTGCGTCCTTCAGTGTTCCTACAGCTGACTTTGAGGTGGCTTGCTTCCCTTCCTTAGATTGGCCAGTCTTACTCCTATCCTTCCTGTCCATCTTTACTACTCCAACCCTTGGACTCTGTTTCTTAACATTCTCCCCGTTATTCCTCGTGGTCCTCCTCTGTTCGCGAGGAGATGACCTGTCAGTCGATACACGGCCAGTCCTGACCGAGTCAGCAGTCATCTTTCTAGTCAGCATTATAAAATATAATTGAAACCCGCTTAATAACTAAATATCACAAGAAATATATATGAAAAAAAATAAACCTTAAATTACGATTGTACACTTTAGATAAGGAAAACAACAGACCATATGTACATTGGAGAGGAAAAAGAACAACACCGAGAGAAATATTCGAATTAACCAAGATTTCAAATTATCGAAGTTCGAATTATCCATGTTCTACTGTATATATATATATATATATATATATATATATATATATATATATATATATATACATATACATGTATATATATATATATATGTACATATATATGTACATATATATGTATACATATACTTGTTCTTTTTCCTCTCCAATGTACATATGGTCTGTTGTTTTCCTTATCTAAAGTGTACAATCGTAATTTAAGGTTTTTTATTTTTCATATATATTTCTTGTGATATTTAGTTATTAAGCGGGTTTCAATTATATTTTATAATGCTGACTAGAAAGATGACTGCTGACTCGGTCAGGACTGGCCGTGTATCGACTGACAGGTCATCTCCTCGCGAACAGAGGAGGACCACGAGGAGTAACGGGGAGAATGTTAAGAAACAGAGTCCAAGGGTTGGAGTAGTAAAGATGGACAGGAAGGATAGGAGTAAGACTGGCCAATCTAAGGAAGGGAAGCAAGCCACCTCAAAGTCAGCTGTAGGAACACTGAAGGACGCAAGTCCAGCTGGTAATAGTCCCAATGGTTCGAGTCCCGTGAAGGGAGGTGTTACGTGTCCTTCTGGGGGTGCCTCCTGTAGTAATAAAGGTGCTATTGAGTCCCCAAGAGAAATTAACTTAGTAAATGTGTCCTCTGTGACTCCTAAAAAGGACTTAGGAAGTCCTCGCAAAGCTATTACTGAGGGAGATGTAGATGAGGAGATCATGAGAATGTCTCTCAGCTTATCGGAGTCTAACGGGGAGGGATGTAATGTACAAAAGCGTTCGGATGACATTCCCTATTCCGGCACTTCGCCCGCGCGCTCTCTGGTGCTTGACAGGATTCATGCGTCGGGCCCTGACTCTTCTTTCGATTGGAGGGATAGCCGGGCCCGAGCTGTGCAGCTTAAGGATGAGCTCCTCGGGCTGGTGTCTGGTGAGTCGGAGGCTGTAATTACGAAGTACCTGGAGGCTTTCGTCTCCCTGGTGGCAGGTCTAGTCGATGCTCCATTGGAGGCTGCTAGGGGGGCGATTCATTCCAGGGGAAGTGAAAGGATGGTCTCCGCTACTCCGGTGACATCGTACTTGGCCGATGGTGGGTCTGGGGTGGCTCGGAACTTTGCTGGAGGGTTGATCGAACGACGGAGTGGGTTTTGCAGCCCAAGGGCCTCTTTTTCTTCAGTGGCCATGAAAAACCATCCCCCTTCAGGGGTTGAAGGGTCAGAGGATCGTATTCCACAGAGACCGGGTGGCACGGTGTATATTGAGCCAAAGAATAATAGACACTACAAAGATTTAGAGGAATTAAAGAAGGATGTGCTGAAAGCCCTCGACCCATCAAGAAAAGGCCTCCAGCTCCGTAGAGTCATTAAGACCAGGAGCGGAGGAATAATAATAGAAACCGGGCGGGGAGAGGATAGGCGAAGAATCCTGGGTGACGTTGATTTACTCGTATTGAGGATAAATATTAAAGAAAGGCCAATGCTAAAACCCAGGATGATTGTACGCCACGCCCCGCGGACCGTGGAGGGTAAGAACCTGGACCTGCCTACCCTAATAGAATGTTTGAGGAGGCAAAACTTCGGGTGTGAAGTGGGTCTCAACACCGAGGTTAAACTGTTATATAGAACGGGCCAGAAGACTAGGGAGTCTTGTAATCTTGTTTTAGAAGTTAACCCTCGACTGAGGGCCTTACTACTTAAATCTGGTGGGGTATACCTCGGCAGCAACTTTTGCGTGGTTGGCGACCATGTTGAAACTAGCAGATGCTACAAGTGTCAAAGGTTTGGTCATATTTCAAGAACGTGTGCGCAGAAAGTTCACACTTGTGGCCACTGTGGAGCGAGTGGTCATTGCTATATAGAGTGCACTTGTCCAAACTGTAAGAGAGCAGGTGTTAGGGACACCATGCATATAGCTAGTAGTAGGGTCTGTCCCACGTACCAAGCTGCCCCCGGACGCATTCGTGAAAGGACTGATTATGGATTTTAACTTCGAGATACGAATGTGTAGAACCTGTGGTCGGGGGTTCAGGAATCATAGAAGTCTAGATCAGCACGTAACTCGTGCCCACCCGGAGGTCCACAATAGAGAAATCCGTATTCCCACAATGCCCCGATGGAGTGAGGAAGAGTTGCGTCTTCTGGCACAGCGTGAGGCTGAGTATAGATCAAGGGGGCTCATTATTACTAATGAAAGCCTTGTACAAGGCCTGCTCGATAGAACAGCTGGGGCAACGCAACGAATAAGGCTTACTCCGCGTTATCCGGGATTCCTTCGTGAGGCAATGAATGAGTGGAATAGAGAGGACAGCCTGCGCAAGTGGTGGAGGTGGTCGGTCCTAGTGGTAGAGAGCTTTTTTGTGACGTGGCTACAGAGCAGGCGAGCGGCCTTCGTGGCCTTGATAGAAATCTTGCGTCACTAGTCGAGGAAGCCAGAGAAGGGCTCGATGTCACGGACCGACTGTGCGAGTGGCTCCAGGCGCGCTTTCCCGAATGGGGTAATACCTCGTTCGAGAGGAGTGGACAGTCTGGGGGCCCACGACCCCTCCCATTTAATGCTAGACATCGCCGTCAGTTGGAGTACCAGCGCATACAGAAACTTTGGAAGGCTAATAGGAGTAGGGCGGTAAAGGAGGTTGGAAGGAGGTCCTCTAAAGCGCAGGCATTCGTTGGACGAAATGGAGAATTACTGGCGCCCGGTTATGGAGAGTCCCTCTCGGCCATTTGATCAGGAAAATTTGCCACCGGGAGCTATAGAGATCACCACAATATGGACGCCTGTCGAAGTGGAGGGGATCCAAACAAATAAGATAGATAGGTCCTCTGCACCAGGTCCGGATGGGCTGCGAGCCTATGATTGGGAGTCTGTTCCCCCTAAGGCTCGTGCGGTGTTCTATAACTTATATTTACTAGGGGGCAGGTTTATCCCTGAAATCATAGGTGCAAGGACTGTATTTATCCCTAAGAATAAGTTTCCTGAGACGCCTAGCGATTACAGACCTATCACTGTGGCGTCTGTAGCTCTCAGACAACTTCACAAGATATTGCCTGGACGTCTGAGAGCGTTGGATCTCCAGGAGACAGGCCAGAGGGCGTTCATAGCAGCCGACGGAACTGCGGAGAACAGTGTAGTCTTGGATGCGGTGCTCAGGGAGGCTCGGCGTTGTCGCCGTGAGGTACACTTGACCTTCCTGGACATTGCTAAGGCTTTCGATAGTATTAGTCACTCAGCTCTACGAGCCACTATGATCCGCAAAGGCCTACCATCAGGATTCGTTGAATACGTGATGGGGGTGTACGGTGAAGGGTTTACCCGGATTACCGATGGTCGGAGGTGGACGGACCCAGTTGTAAGCGGAAGGGGGATTAGGCAGGGAGATCCTTTGTCTCCGTGCCTCTTCAACCTTGCGATGGATTGGGTCCTCCAGGCGGTTCCAAGCCAGGTAGGATATACTCTGGACGGAGTGAGGATTAACTATCTAGCCTTTGCCGATTACTTGGTCCTGGTGGCGTCCTCGGTGGCTGGCATGCGGGGTGCACTTGCAGCGGTTGGGGCAGCCATCGCCAAACTGGGGATGGAGCTTAGTCCTGGTAAGTGCTGTGCCCTTTCGCTGGTACCGGCTGGGCGTGTGGCCAGGGTCAAGGTAGTTGAGGACGCACTGTTTACCGTTGGTGGAGCCCCGGTGAGGCAAATGCAGTTCCATGACTCCGGTAAGTACCTCGGAGTCACCTACAGGAACCATGGAACCGAGAGGCCTGATGAGGAAATTGGAAGGGCCCTTTTAAGAATTGGGAATGCACCCCTCAAGCCGCAGCAGAGGTTGACCGCTCTTAGGTATCACCTCCTTCCGAGTTACGTGCACAAGCTGGTACTTGGTGGCTCCTCCCGCGAAGCATTAAGAAAGTTTGATATAAAGGTTAGAGCCGCCGTGAGGAGGTGGCTGAGATTGCCTAAGGATATACCAGTTGGGTATTTCCATACTTCGTGCACGGACAGAGGCTTGGGTGTGCCTTGCATGGGCGTCCTGGTGCCGGCTCTGACTATAGGCCGTCTGTCTAGATTGGAATGGTCTGGTCTAGCCGTGGCAAGGGCGGCTTATGGTTCGGCAGACGTGACCAAAAGGCTGCGGAGAGCGAGGGAGGCCCTGGAACCTCTTCTGGGTGGGACTTCATCCAGTATCTTCGTACCCACATAAATGCTCTGCCGACCACCGTGAGAACGACAAGAGGCCGGCGTGAGGGCCGGATTCTTACTTGCAGGGCGGGTTGCCTTGAGGATGAGACCGGCACTCATGCTGTTCAGCAGTGCTATGTTTCACGGGGAGGTCGTTGTTTGAGGCACGATACTGTGGTGGATCTACTGGGTGAAGCCTTAGCCGGGAGGGGTACGAGGTACACCTCGAGACAGTCCTGAGAGCTGATGGCCGACGTTGGAAACCAGACATAATTGTGGCAAAAGAGGGTAAGGTGATGATTCTAGACGCACAGATTGTAAATGGGAATTCCTCTGATCTGAACTCGCTGCACCGGGCGAAGTGTCGGAAGTATGGGAGACTTGGTGTGCGTTTGGCAGTGGGACGAATGTTTGGCGTGCCTGTCACCGACGTGGAGGTAACGTCCTGTACATTGAGCTGGAGGGGTGTGTGGAGCGGTGCTTCTGCCAAGAGTTTAAGGCAGCTTGGTGTCCCGATGGGGGCGCTGAGAAGCATTACATTGCGGGTATTAAAGGGCTCCTGCATCATCTTCAGTCGATGGAGGACACTCCTCGCCGGTGCGGGCCGTTGAGGATCGCCAAGTTTTTTTTTTTTTTTTTTTTTTTTTTTTTTATTAATTTATTTATGTGTTTTACATGTTTATATTTTAATTTGGAATGTGGGTATGTCTGTGGTTGTTAGATGTGACTGCACCACGTTAAATCTCCATCGAGTGCTCTGGTCTAGCGGGTGAAGTGTTTGGGTTCAAAATGTGGTATTCTCTTATTATTATTATATTGACCTTGTTATTGTTAGTCTTTCTTTTTATTATTTATTCATTAATATCTTTTTTTTTTTTGCTTTATTTTATTTAGTTTTATTTTATTTATTGTTTTTTTATCTATTTGGTTATATTTGTAATAATTATATTAATTTATACTATTATACATTGTTATATTATCAGATACACTGATTTGTAAGGCTTTTTTTAGTGTTATTTTTTTGTATATTATTTTACTTTATTTATTTGATTATTTTTGTGCCTTCTTATATTCGTTATGAGGTACTCTGAAGACTGATGAGGACATATTATTGATTTAGGTCTTCCAGCAACTAGGCTTGTGTTGTTTTCAAGCCTAAATAACGAGGGTGAAGAAGACACCCAATTGTTAATTGACTTATTGTATTCTAGAATAATAGTAACAATTGTGTGTATATATTGTATCTCCTAATAAATAAAAATAAAAAAAAAATAAAATATATATATATATATATATATATATATATATATATATATAGTGTATATTTTATACACTAGAACATGGATAATTCGAACTTCGATAATTTGATATCTTGGTTAATTCGAATATTTCTCTCGGTCCCTAGAATTTAGGACATAAACAATGTACAAAAATCGTGGTTAATTCGAATAAAATTTTGGATAATTCGAATTTTTTACCTCCAATGGGAAGTGGTCGACCTGTGAAAATATTTTCCCCTCGTGTAAGAAGGATAGTAAGATACGGATGTAGGGGTTGCAGGACAAGAAGCGCGGCGGTCTCGTAGTCTAGTTCTTGGACTCTAGGAGTTCTGCAAAGTGGTGGGTCGCGCTTCCTCCCTTCCAGGGATTGTAGTTACATACACCAACCTGTCGATTTATCCTAGAATTCCCTCCTACCATCCCTCCCATCTGCATTTCTTATTCAGTTATTTCAGGCAGCGCCTAGATCTGTTTTATTGTTTGTGCGTTGAATTTCTAGTGTACAGTGGAGTTGTTGATTAGGATGTCGAAGCCTAGAAGTTATAAAACTTTAACGTTGTCAGAGAAAATAGCTGCGATTAAAGAAGCTGAAAAAGGAATAAAGAAAAAAATCTGAAATTGCCAAGGACTTTGGAATTTCTCCTAACACTTTATCAACTTACCTGAAAAATGAAGAAAAAAATCTTGCCCATGAAACTGGATTTTTTAAAAAAAAAAAAAATAGACTTTTATTTTTACTTTTTTGATAAATTATTTATTACTTATGTACGTAATCATAAATTTATGAAATGTTTGTTATTGTCTAAATAAAAAATATGTATTTTTTTTAATTAAAAAATATGAAATTCGATTTTTACCCCTTTATTTTCAAAAACTTTATCGGTCCCTAGGGGTTCGAATTATCCAAGTTCTACTGTATATATATATATATATATATATATATATATATATATATATATATATATATATATATATATATACACACACACACACACATCGAAAGAGATTTTTTCTATATATATTCCTATATACATATATATATATATATATATATATATATATATATATATATATATATATATATATATATATCCTGTTGATCACCAAAGGTAAGCAACGTCACTATCGATGTAGGTATATATATATATATATAAATACTGATATACTATATATATATATATATATATATATATATATATATATATATAAATACTGATATACTATATAGAGATTTTTTTTATATATATGTTTTTTACGTTGTTTCAACTCTGGGGTATTTACATGTTGTCATCCTTTTATAACACCCATTCAGGTACTGTCCACGACCGACTTTGCTAAACTTCGGTGATCAACAGGAACCGGTGCCATCAATGTGGCTATGGCCGTTGAAAACGAAAGAGATATTGCGAAATTGAAGGAAGAAAAATGTCTAGCTCTCAGGGATATCATTCCGATGTGACATTAATTAATCTTAAAAATGGTAAAAAACTAGATTTTTTTAAAATTTATTTATTGAGAGTTCACAAAGTTGTGATTTACTCTCAAATCAATTTACGAACAGAGTTATGAATTATATAGAACCATAGAGACATAAAATACAAATATAAACAAGAATCAATACATAATTTGAGGGATAATTTATAAAATAGATATTAAAAGTAAATTAATAACTAAATAAAAAACTTGAAATGACAAAACAAATTATATAGACATTTTAATGTTAAATATATTATAGGGCGTTATACAATTTAAAATTTATTTTTAAGTTTCAGATATTTTAGTTTATTATAATTATCGATGTGTGTACTGACCTGTGTGAACAATTCGTGTAAATGATTTGGTAAGTCAATGGTTCCTAGTTCCCTGTAAGTAGGTGTTAAATTATTAGGGAAACGCTGTACATTTTACAGTTTGGGTTTTCCTGTTTTGTCATCAAATATGAATGTGTTAAGTGTGAACGTCCAATACGTAGCCTAGTAAGCACGATTTCTCCTCGGCTTACATTCCGAACTCCAGGCTTCTATCTTCGGCTTAATCCCCGTACAACAGCAGTTAATCCCCCGTTTTATATGCTTTTGTTTTGTTTTTTTGGTTGGATTTAAGGCCTGTCAACCGTTGAAGTCGTTAATGCCACTATCTTCTTGTGTCTTTTTCCAGTCGGTTTGCCACTTTTATTATTTGTTGATTTATAATATTATGTGCATCCTGTATAGTCATGTCATTAAAGTTGATTGTCTCTTAGGTAATTTAGCTTCCTTGTCTGCTTCAGAACGTCTTGATGTATTTTTATGTCCACGTACCCATACACAAGTTCCATAAATTTTAGTGCCCTGTAGGGGGTATAGTTGTGATAGTATACAAGTAATTATAAGATGTGAACTGTAAATATCTGTTAGGGAATAGGAGAGCTCAGAGAAAAATAGGAGAGGTCTGTAAAAATAATGTTGGGTTTTGAAGTATTTGTACAATTAAAAAGTCCGACTCGCAGGGACTGCGTCATCTTAGCGCGGTTCCACTTCATATATATATATATATATATATATATATATATATATATATATATATATTTTTATTATTTTTTTTTTTTTATTTTATTTTTTTTTTTTTACGGTTCATCTACATCTAGGTCATTAGCGCCGACATCCAGGGTTTAGCGAGGAATTTGCCAGCCGTGGGATGATAAAATTCCTGCCGGAGGTTGGGAATCGAACCCACCATCTCCCGCTTATGAATCCAAGGCGCTAGCCATTAGACCACGGGAGACCCCGGTTCCTGTTCATATCCCTATTCTCATTTGAAAAGCATAGAATAGAAACAGATAATATTTTCCTCGGCCTTTGTTCAAAGGGTTTTATGGCTATACCTGGGGTCGGGTCCGCAAGACCCTAGAAAACTTTTCTACCGATACTTCATTTCATACGTTTCAATTAATTGGAAAATATCAAAAATTTTCACATATTCCTGTGTTCTTTTACTATAGTAATAATTCTACAGATAAAATCAATTAAAAAATAAAATAAAAAAAACCAACAGCATAAAGGCAATTGAAAATATTCAAAAGACGTCAACGAATCTTTTTCTCTTGGCAAGCTATATTTCTAACAATGAATTGTTTTTCTTATTTTGCCTAATCTGTTTTATTGTAAAATACATTATCCAACTATAAGCAATTAAAAAATAACAAGGAATAAAAACAGACAAAAAGAACAGTTCGAATAAGCAAAATCAATTACTTTAATGTTTTAAGCACTTATTTCTCCGATTGACATCGCCTAATCAAAACTTTCATAAGAACCTTTTTTGTAGAGCATTTAGTAAGCTTTCTAATGGTATCCTTTCGTTTACCAAGATTCTCAACCTTTTTAGAGATATTAAGGAAAATATACAAAGTTACCAAAACTTTTTATGTCTGTTAATAAAATATTTTATTCTAACCCTTCCTTAACTCCAAACGTAACCAAAATTTCAACATATTAGTTTTAATGATAGTAAAACATGCAGAAAATGTTTCAACTGAATCCCATGATTCTAAGTACCCAAACAAAAAACGGTATTCAATAACTATTTTTCCAATTTTCTCAAAAACGGTCAAAGCTATCGCCTTGAAAATGGTTTCATTCGTTTTCCTAGCCAAAGAAGCCTATAAAACGAGTACTTACAAGCTTATGAACTCAAAAACGTAAGCGTTACGATTTTTTTTGCACGAATTTCGCCCCAAACGCCATCTTCCAGTGGGCGGCTTTTGCTGGTAAACGAACTTGACCTTTCAAATCGGGCGACAGATTTTTGTACCAAATTTCATCAAAATCGGACCATTAGGGAGGCCAGAAATCCGCGAACAGACAAATATATATATATATATATATATATATATATATATATATATATATATATATATATATATACATATATATATATATATATATATATATATATATATATATATATATATATATACATATATATATATATATATATATATATATATATACAAATTTTAACCACCGTTATTTTCGGTCTCTAGGGGTTCTGAAACGCGAAATTTTCTAGTCGGCACTTCCGGATTGTTTCATTGTATCAACCTTATAAGCGGGGTTCTCCCTATCGGGGAGGGAGGAACCGTGCTAAAAGAGCCAAAATAGTTCTCTTTGGTTCTGCTTTGAAATTGATAGTGTTATTTGGTAATTTTGAGTGGTATGTTCTGTTGTCAATGAATGCTGGTGGGCCCGTCACGTGTAGTGTAGGCGAAATGCACAGGTCAAACTGACGGGCCTGCCTGACCTTGTATAGCCTGCTTCAAGATGTTGCTTGACACTATTTTGCCGCGGCCCCTTCATATGTACCTTAATATGGACTTGTTCTAAATGTAACTGTTGCTAGTTGTATCCACGTGTGATGTGTAACGTCCAATAGTTTCAGTGCTCTTGGACTGACCGATGAATATAGTGTACATCCGTAATGAAGGATTGATCGGGTGTATGCTCAATTAAATATCAGCATAGAACATCTGTCATTACCCCACTTAGCTAACACAAAGTGGGGTGCTGACAGATATGCTGACATTTTATAGAGCAAACTAGTTATAGCTACTTCCATTTTAGCTGGGTTTGAATTTTTAAATCGGGTTTTTATTAACATTTTAATGTACATCATACGTTATAGAGATTTTTTGGATGGGTTAACTACAGGTTACCCCTTTGACAAATGTAAGTGTTTTTCGCTGCTCCAGCGGGAAGGATTATTGCCTTATTATATCATAATTACAGAACAATCGCATTTTAATAAAAGCAGGTGCCAAATTGCCACAGTAGTTTTTCATTTCACTGGAAAATTGATTCAATAGATTTTGCTCCAATTAGTCTGGCTCGTCAAAAACCCGCACAAGAACCAATTTCCTAGGTTTAGTCTTAGTCCATCACATAAAACACTCCAATAAGAATGAGAAGAAAAAGATTGTCTCCATCTTGAAGGTCGTTCAGTCTGCCCCGCTAATTCTTCTGCTGAACTGCACTTCTTTATAGTTTCAAGACCAAGTTAGTATCTAGATTTATATTTATTTTATTGTATCTATATCAATAATATTAATCTCGAATTCAAATGAAATCTTGCGAAATGTGACAACCTATTATTAATGGACATGCCTTTTTATACGATTTCTCTTTCCGTGTTTGTTTTTTTTATCTTTTATATTTCAATTAAATAGCTTACCAACATCCTATAATATAATTTTATTACAGGAGCATCCTTAATTATTTATGTGATTTATGCATATCTTAGCATGAGGAAATACATTCATCTAATTTATATAAGGGAACGTATTCATTGGTTAGACTAGTATCTGAGCTCATGACGGAATTTTTGAAAAATTTCTTCAAATCTTTATCGATCCTACCTAGTAGAGACCGAAAATTACCCCCGTCAAAATTTATATATTTATATACACATATATGTCTGTTAACACGATAGCGGCCAGAAATATACTGTTTAGTTATACATTCAAATTAAAGATACTCCGCAATAATTAGCTAAAGAATCCATTATAATGCAATGCATGGAGTATTTGAAAATAGCTTAATTAAAAGCACTTGTATTGTTAAATTTCTAAATTATTTTGCAACACTAAGAAGATGCAATATAACAATACAAAATAACAAGTATAAGGTTTCAATGTCCTCTCTAATGTGTTTTAATAATAATAATTATTATTGGCGTTAATAGCCAAATTGTTGATACGCCGTTAAACACACACAAAAAAATTAAAAAAAATTTATTATCTGTAACCTTCAGCGGCTTGACAAGATGGCCGAAATATACCAAAGGCACCACTTAAAAATCTATATGTTGTATAAGAATGACTCTTATTACTGATACTTCGGACAATGGAGTGTATATATATATATATATATATATATATATATATATATATATATATATATATATATATATTGGAGGAATTCAATGAGGATTGAAAAAAAAAGACCGCAACAAGATGTCAAAGAGGAGCTGAAATGAGTCATCCTTGAGACTCATTATGATAAACCTTTCGACCATTATGTCCATATTGTAAACATCTGAATTGTAAATAGTTGCAAATAGCTAACCTAAATACCAAGCTAACCTTACGCCGTCTTCGTGCCGCCGAGGTTTTCATCAATGAGCACTTTTTCCCTTTTCATTCATGTAAAGGCTGATTCACGCTAGACCGTGTCGGGTCCGGGCCGGGGCACGGTGCAGGAATCACACACGCAAGAAACACGGACTCGGCCCGGTGTAGCGTGAACGAATCCATTGAAAATGCTGGTGTGATTGCTTCGCCGTGTCTCGGCCCCGGCCCGGCCCGGACCCAACGCGGTCTAGCATGAATCGACCTTAAACTCAATCCCACTAAAAACCCAAATTTAAATTTTGAAATATAATAGTTCTTCGAACTTTTTTAGCTGTTTTACAAATTTTAACTCGAGCAATTATTCAACTTGCATGTTTCAGGAAAGGGTAATTTGGTAACCTACGGTCAAACGTTGAAATTTAAACTTGATAGTTAATAAATCATTCATCTTAGCGCATTTACTTTATTATCCCTAGTGTCAATTGGAAAGCTTAGAATAGAAACAGCTGATATTTGTTCTTAATCATTTGTGAAAAATAAAAACGGATATAAAAATGTAAAATGAAATCTGAAAGCGAAGCAACATCTTAGACGTCACAACAGGCAACTAAGCTGAAATTACTCCATTTAAAAACCGATATCTCCAAAAGAGATGGCTTTTTTAAAATTCGAATAGAACCGTATTTTTTTTTAAATAGAACCTTTGAGGTAATTAACGCCAGAGAAACCGTATTTGTAGAAAATTTAATAAGCTTTCGAATAGAAACTATACATTTACTAGCAATCCGTTTTGAGATATGAAACGGAATACGAATATAACAAAGAATCCTTCGATATGGCATTGAAAATAGTTTCAATAGATTTTACTTATAAATCGTTTGTCTGGTAACCTAGTAACACAAAAACGTTTCCGTTCCGGATTCTGTTGGATAATGAACTTGACCTTTCAAATGTTCTCGTCCTCAGCAGCCTGTCGGTATATGTTTTATAGTTTTTAGTTTGTTGCACTGTCAACATATTGGTCTGGTTTAGTCATACATAGTGTCTGTAAGTAGAGAAGAAGTAGTCCTTATTAGGCATTCTCTAAACCAAATCTAAACGACAAGATAAATCAAAGGTATTATCCTTGCCCTGTAGTTTCTTCCCCAACTAAAACCCATTAAACAAACAAAAATATGAGAGTCTATGAACGTGTTTGAATGAATGAGATACTGCTGCCGAGAGACATAACTAAAATAGAATTCGACCGCCACATTTAAAATAGACCTAATAATAGAAAGAATCGATTTGACTACCACAGAAACGAATCAATGTATTTATACACCAAGTTGATAGCCATTAGCAACAGCTTCTTGGGGAATAGAGAGGGTAAATTTGTGGTGGGAAGTGCAAGAAGATAAGACTTGGCTAAAGGGATATCAAACGGAAATAGGAACAGAGAGGGCTATCGGAAATAGAATCTAATAAACAAAGACTACCAATACTTCAGTACAAACAACACAGCTCTCCAGTTCTTGCTTCCTATCAACAAGATCCGCCAATTACTTACTCCTATCTCCACTACACCGGTATCAACTGGATTTCCCCTACTTTTTCCACAAACGTTTGGAAATATAAGGCTGAAGATTCGTTTCCTAGGGCCGGCCATACACGTTCCGGTAAACCGGACGGGTGAAGGATTTCTACAGTCTAGAAATGGCGAGCCGACAAGATGACGTGATTGCTTTACTGGGTTTGTTAGTGGCTATAAACAGCAAAAAAAGACGAAAACACACGGTTATGGTATTCCTTGCTCTTAACTAGCCACAAACAGGGTTCTGATCGATAAATTTCAATGAATTCCTCAAGTTTTCGGACAAACATGATGACGAACACAGTAAACAAACGTAAAAAATATCGAAACGTTCGAAACCACTGGCACGAGAGTGCAGAGAATAGACTAAATTAAGCACAATACGAAGCTCTCTAATCTGAGTATTTGCCAAAACTAGTCTACTTGCCTGCGCAGGTAAAAACAATTGAATTTTGATTCCTCTCCGGTTTACCTGTACAGGTCGGTACGCCTGCACAGGTATACCGGAAGGGCTGGCACACACGTTCCTTTTTACCTGCGCAGGTCACCTGTACAGGTAAACCTCTCCGGTATACCGGAACGTGTATGGCCGGCCTAAGTCAATTAACCCTCCACTCACATCGATTTCTCAACCATTTCTGAGATTCAAAAATGTAGGAATTGTTCAAAAATGAAATCTTAGTTAAAATCAGTACAATCAACGCAGGTCGCCAGTAATTGCATGCTATCAACAAAATCCGCAAATTACTTACTACAATCTCTACTGCACCGGTATGAACTAGATTACAGGTTCTAAGAGGCCAACACTTCTAAATAAATATCTTAATACAATAGCTATGTGAATCACTAAAATAAAAAAAAGTCCGATTCGTAGGCATTAAGCACGTTTAAATAGGGCATGCTCAAATCAGGTGTAATTTGGAAAACGGAACGAATTAAACACTTCTGTTACTGCAAGCAAGTTTTCTCCCAAGTAAAGTGTCTGGCAATAATGTTAATAATGTGGTGGAGTTTCTAAAAGATATAAATCTCCTGGACAAAATTTGAAGAACCATATTATAATGTTATCATAATAGCATTTCTATTTACAACTTAATTGGACCATGCTAATCAGAAAGGAACCAAGCGACAGTATGAACCTTCAGAGAAAATTTCTCTATAAGTTTCAATATCTTAGAGATTCGCTTAATTATTCTTTTTCAAGTATTTTAACTTCAAACTATACAATATTATACCAACTACTTTCTTAGAATAAAATTTCTGACAACTAAATAGCTGAAAGTAAATAACACTTAATTTTTTCAAAATAAGGCGCTTGGTTCCTTTCTGATTAACATGATCCAATTATAATCATCCCTGATCAAATAAATTACATTAAAATCCTCGCCTCAAAAAGTTTTAAATCTCAAAATCAGCAATAACGAACAACAGGTTAACAATGACTCTACCTGTTTTAATTTGCCCATAAAAAAAGAAATATCTGCTGTAAGTTATAAAGGGGCCACTTTATAACTTACACCAGACTCTTTGTGAAAGCAATGATCATCTTCCACTTAACATGATTTAACAAACTTTTTCGAGATGATTAACAAAATAAGCGAAACGTCAAAAACTGGTCACGCATGTTCATGAAGTATTTTTTAATACCTTCTCCACTCCAAACGTAATACAATTTTATACATTAGTTGAATATGGGACGGTCGGAGAGCGTAATAATAAAAGACATTTTATTCTTCCCTACTTTTTTTAAAAAAACTTTTGAAAATATAACGCTGAAAATTCATCGCGAAGTTTTGTATGTAATTTAGTTTGCTTTAAATGACTGCCTTCCACTTACGTTGATTTCTCAACTATTTGTGGGATTCAAAAATTTAAATCTATTTTTCTTTTTACACAATTCGATTCCTTAAACTTCTCCAAAATACCTTAGAAGATCTTAGTATAAATAAACGTGAAGATATTTTCAAACTAATCTGTCTATTGTGACTGGAGGCAAGTCCGTCCCTCTAGGAAGGCAACAAAGACGTTAAACGCATGGAAAGATTACTTTCCTTTTTACATAGAAAATATACGTACGAAAATATCCAACAATATTTGAAAATGAGCAAAAACTTACAGGATTATCGCTGAACTGTTGGAGGCCAAACGTAGATTAAAGCTGATCAACTGAATACTTCAAAATGGGACGAAGAGTATAGAAGTGACACTAAGATGGTTTTGCACCAAATGAAACCAATATTTGTTATATACCCTCCTCTTAGCACTCCAAGGCTAAATAGAAGATCAAAGACAATTGATTTGCAAATTATACCGTGTCCTTATGATTGCAGAATTGATGATCTATCTGATCTAGAGCGGGAGTTTATTTCAAAACAATAATAGAATCAATCTGAAGCATCTGACATGCAATAAGGCCTACTAGTTTTAGCGCTGTTCCTCCCTCCTCATAAGGAGGAAAATAGTTTATGACGTCGACTCCACACATGACACAATAAGAAGATCCAGACTAGTGATGGGCGATTCTCCAATATGAATCGATTCGAATCTAAATGAAATGATCGATCCACAAAAAATATAGGCGAGTTCAGATTGATCCAAAATATTGATCTTATATTATGACCACAGGGAATAAGTTGGTAAGTCAGAAAACGGGCAAAATGAGCTAAGTGCACTATCTCTTGAGAATCATAGATAGTGTTAAGAAGTCACTCGCAGCCTTGATCGTTTTCGACTTACAGAGACATGAGTTTCTTGGCATCACATAAAATAGCGTGTTTCCTTAGTTACAGAGCTGTCCTGAAAAGTTGAGATTTTGAACTTCCAAGTTATTCCCTCTCACCATCGGTATATGAGAAGCCTACAACAGCTCATGTGTGTTGATAAAATGTTATTTGTTTTTTTTAATTTTTTCTCTACTCCTAAAGTAAGAAAAATGTAAAATGAATTATAGACATTTGAAAAAAGTCGCAGCTCAATCCGTACTTGTTCAAAAATTAAAGATCTAGTTTTTTCCGCTTTAACGAAATTTCTTGCAGAGATCACACAACGATTTAATTCGGATCCCCAAATGAAAATATCTATTAAAAAGAGTAGCTTAATTCCAATTAACAAGCCTGATTTGCCTCGCTTGCGATTTTTGTAAAAAATCGCATCAAAATTGGACCATTTTTGGCAGACGTTTAAGCGCCAACGGAAAAATATAGTAATTTGGATTATTTCTGACCTAACGTCCATATTTCTCGTCCGTACTTCCAGATTCCGTTATCGAAATAACCTGGGTTTCTTCCGAATATGGATGGAAGAAACAATCTAAAATAAAATTGTGCTGCTGAAAACTAGCCGGTTTCAATAAAAACCTTCTATAATATTTATTTGAGTGTCTCAGAAGTCAAGGAGTCTAAGGGATATTTTTGAAAAAAAATGATTTAGATATAGGAATGGGTTGTGAAGACCGTAATCTTGTGAGTGGTAAAGAGATTCAATCTTCTTGACAGTTGCTGTCATCTAGCTTGTGTTCTCTTGAATATTGTCACTTTTAGCACTTTCCTCCGAAGGAAAGTAGCTATTGAGGTTGGACTCATGACGGAATTTTTGAAAAATTTCTTCAAATCTTTATCGATCCTACCTAGTAGACACCGAAAATGACCCCCGTTAAAATTTATATATATCTATATATATATATATATATATATATATATATATATATATATATATATATGCATATATATATATGTGTCTGTTAACACGATAGCGGCCAGAGTTTTTGTTTTTTCTTCACGAAACTTGGTATATAGCATTCAATTAGCAAACAATTGAACGAGTTCGTTAACCACCAAAGTCGGTCCACCGGAAGGGGGGGTTTACCCCGAACCCAAAACACTTATTTGACTATGTCAGCCGTAATATTTGTTATATTTCAACGAAACTTGGTATTCGTAGTGTTAATATAGAGAGAAAAGTGAGATATAAAAATGAACTAAATCGGTTCATTAGAAGGGGGGGTTTACTCCAGACCCACAATACCAAATCGCCACTACCAGCCGTGATTTTTGGTATATTTCGACGAAACTCGGTATTCGTAGTGCTAATCCACAGGTAAATATTTGTTGTAAAAATAAACGAAATCGGTTCATTAGGAGGGGGGGTTTACTCCGGACCCACAATACCAATTCGCCACTACCAGCCGTGATTTTTAGTATATTTCGACGAAACTCGGTATTCGTAGTGGTAATCTACAGGTAAATATGTGTTGTAAAAAGAAACTAAATCGGTTCATTAGAAGGGGGGGGGTTTACTCCGGACCCAAATTCCTAATATACTCATACCGGTCGTAATTTCTGCTGTATTGTAACGAAACGCTGTATACGTCGTGGGTAACTCATGAGAAAGAAGTGTTGTAAAAATGAGCTGAATCGGTCAATCGGAAAGCGGGGGTTTAATTTGTAATATATTTGAATAGAAAAGCCGGCAGACGTAGGTTCACAAAGCCGCCGCAAGGAGCGCTTTCTACCACTAGAGTGACTGTATCCTGTTCCTGCGTTAGATCAAAATACGATAATATGAGGTTTTTTGTATTTATTACGTAGTGTAGTAGGTACCATGTGTAAACATAACTCTGGATGCAAATTAATAATTGATCAGTTACTCATTACAAAATGAGAACTATTCACGTTTTTATTTTATTTATGTAGGATATTTTAAGCAAATTGTTCTGGAAAGCAGTCTACACTACCCAAATTCTGAGGAAAGTGCTTAGTTATGCAGCTCCTGCGTGACGGACTTTTGTAATATCTACTTTTGTAAGTCAAGAGGCAAATTAAGGATTCTCCAATTCTTTTGCGTATTAATCATAAAACGGATGATTTACCTATTAGGTATTATCGATAATAAGCAGCTAAGGACCTGAGGGTTCGTCTAGTATGATCGGAACTGTAAACATCTAGTTTCTCTTATAAGTTCAACTTTGACTCAATTTTCCTCAAAACGTTAAGTTTTTTACTTAGACCCCTTGACCTCTGGGGTCCTCGTATGTAATTCAATTTATACTAAAGATTTAATAAGAAAAGAAACTCATAGTATAAACGTTCAACGTTTTCCAGTTATTGATAGTGTTCGCAGATTTGAGTGGTCATATTAGTTAGTTATTAATTCTAATGATGCGCAGGTGAGTTCACCAAAAGCTGATAAGGCTTATCAATATTCCTTATCAACGTCTGACACATGTGGCTTCTGACGAGTATGGTTCTAATATTTCCATCAAATGGAGAATATCTCAAAAACCATTTCCTTGCGGGTATTGCGTCATCAAGCTGGACGTTTTGGTGTATTCTGATGCTTCAAGTGACGATAACGTTTCAAATTTAATTAGTATCATATCCTTGTCAATAGCTATCGAAGGTACTTGTCAGCAAAATTCTATTTTTTCTTAATTAGCATACTTTATTCCAACAATAAAAATTGGCAATAAACTGTTTTTTTTTTTAGACTTCAAGGGAACATTTTTTCCTCACTAAAATGTTTAAATATTTACAAAAACATATACACTATACAGAAAAACAATATGAAAGAAAGTTACACAAAAAAAATGCCCTAGACTTATGTAGACGTAATAAAGTTACAGAATAATATGGTTTAGTCTTTTATGTTTATACTTAGTGTAATTTAATGACTTAATATCGAAATCAACTATTTTATTTATGTATGGATGGATGCTGAGTTTATAATCATTCAAAACCATAACTGCTACATGGTACATAAATGTCCAGATACTGAGAACATTTAACATAACTGCCATTTGGTCGATTGGATTTTCCCTTCGCAGTTAACTAGGCTGGGCGGGCCTAGGGACGGTCTGGGACCCCGAATCCAAGCCAGAAACGAAGAGACTAGAAGATAAATTTTTTAGTGTCGATTTTTGAACAGAGGTCCTCCAGCATATTAGTCGAGTGCTCTACCACTGAACTAACCTCGCCCGGCCCAATGCCGGTTATAACGATATACCGGACTTGAATATTGAAACCGTAAGAAATGTTTAGTTTTCAATTATTCGCTGTTTTACCCAATAAATAAATAGCGATGACCCTTATTGCGATATTCCGCATATAACGGGCATGAAATAAGTTTCAGCTGCTATTATATATATATATATATATATATATATATATATATATATATATATATTATGAGCTTTTCGCAACTATAGCGACTTGCTCAGAACAAACATTACACATATATACATACATACACACATATATACATAGATACAATTTGGTTATTACATATGTGCATACAAACACATATGTTTGTTTCAGCTGCTATTTTTGATCGCTTATAGCAATAAACGTTTTGTGCGACGGTGGAAGTCCGTGAATATTCTAAAATCAATTACGTTTTTCATGAAATATTTTGTTTTTATTTATGAATAACTGTTAGTATTGTAAAAGTTTAAAAATAAATTTAAATCACTAGGACGTACAGTTTTCTTGCTCTGAGTAGAGTGATGTCCTCTTTTCAATTTACAATATGCTGTTTATTTAACAGCATTTCTTCAATACTCTACATAGATCTACGGATAAGTAGATTTATCTATAAAAATTAAAAGGCGTAACTTAATAAGGAGATATTTGAGCTCGCTCTGATGAGCATCCCTCATTAGTCATTTTTAATTAGAAGCCCACTCCTATGTTTCGGCATCTTCACAAACTATTTTATGCCGTCGACAAATTACTGAAATTATTTAAAATTAGCCAAGGCACACCCATCATCGTTTTGGAGCACGGCTGTGTCGACACACCCATGATCGTAGCACACGTGGCGACTTACCCAGCATCGCCCCGGGTCACACGTGTCTCGGCACACCCATAATGGTCCCGCGGTAATGGTTGCGGAACACCGCTTTTTAGGTAACTCACTTCATTTACATATGACGCTTTGCCGTCAGTTTGTAGTTTGGCTTCATCAGAATAGTTAAGCTGATATCCAGTGTTAAGGCGCCCCTCAAGGAGCCAAAGGGCCTCTCGTGTTTCAAAAGTAGCTACAGCCTCTACATCTAAACCGATTTGAATACTTTTTTTTTTTTTTTTTTTTTTTTTTTTTTTTTTTTTTTTTTTTTTTTTTTTTTTTTTTTTTTTTTTTTTTTTTTTAATGAAGGCTAATACATTTTAGAACAACTTTGTCTAGACGGATTTTTGTGTGTTGTTCTTAAACACACATTCTAACTCCGATAGATGTGGAAGCACAAAATTTACTTAAAAGAATAATTTATCTTATTTCATTCATTACACTTATTATCTATACTAAATACCGTTTCAATTAATCTTATTGTGATTCAATTATTTATTTTATTTTATATTAATGTTATTATTAATTTTTTTTTTATTTTAATTTTTTTTTTCTCATTTATTTTTTAATATTTTTTTTTCTTTTCCTTTTTTTGAAATTGAATATAATGAATTCATGTTCTTCACCCTTTATATAGTTTTAATTGATTATTTTTATGTGAGCAAATCGCCTTGCCGTTGTGAAGCTCCGTGAATTAATAAATAAATAAATAATCTTATTGTTGAATTAAGATAAATTTTCGTTTTATGAAGATGTGTCAGTCTGATTTTATCCAAGCCTAATCAGGATTTGAATGTTTAATGTCAACGATATCATTGCTGATATTGTGTTAGATGAAAAATGAAATATTATTTTATGTTCAAATGTATTACTTCGGGAATTTAACTTTTTTACACGTAAACAAAGGAAAACAAAACGAAAATCTGACTAGACAAAGTTGCTCTAAATTTTATTAGCATTCATTTTAAAAAAAAAAAGCCCAGCAGATAAAACCTATGGCTAGCAATAATACTACGAACAGATTTTCTAATAAACCTTTAAAACAACATATTAACATTATTCAACTAAACCTAAGGCGCTCGTGGAAGGCTACATTACTTTTAAATGAATATATAGAAAGAAATTATGTCGATATTTTATTGCTTCAAGAGCCTTACGCAGTAGGAAATAAAGTTATGGGAATTATTGGAAAATATAAGGTTGTTCATAGACAAGCTGACAATAGACCTAGAGCTTGTGTAGTAGTTACCACTAGCAAACTCCACAGTATGGCTATAGATCATCTCTCAGATGAAGACTATGTAGTAGCCGAAATCATATTTAATAGAGAAAAGTATATAATTGTGAGTGCTTATTTCGACGGGGAAACAGATGTCATCCTAGATCTAAATAAAATAAAACGAACCTTGCAAGAATTCGGTACTTCAAAAGTATTACTAGGAATGGACAGTAATTGCAGAGGGAAACTATGGTATGATTCTTTGACAAATCAACGGGGAAGACTTTTAGAAAATTTTATAACGCTAAACGATCTAAACATAACTAATGTGAACACAAACGAACCAACATTTGACGGACACTTAGGAAGCAGCAACATTGATCTTACGCTGACAAACACATTAATGATAAACAATATAACTAACTGGACAATACACGACCACGAGAACTTATCAGACCATAGGACAATCTAGTTCAAAATAAATATCATCAATGAAAAAGTAACGTTCGGACCCACTCAAATTAAATACATTACTAAAAATGCCGATTGGAATTACTTTGAACACACCTTGAACGAGTGTATATCTAATATACTCAAAATTAATACAAACCAAGAAGTGCTAACTACAGATGAAGCATGCTTAGAATATTTGAATGCACACGGCGTGGAAAAAACCGTTAATAAATATTCTAAAGCTCTAATCCAAGCATGTAACAAGTCATTGAAGGTCCATGGAGGTGGGCGATGGATAAAGAAGAGCAACCAAACTCACAGAGTAACACCATGGTGGAATGAAGACTTGACAAGACTGAGGAAAGAGACTAATTCGGCTAGGAGAGACTATCAACGGACTACTACAGACGAGACGATAAGACTAGAAAGGAGGAGACTCTACTTGGATAAACGTCATGAATATCAGAAGAAAATTAAAGATTACAAAATGGAATCCTGGAAGGAATACTGCTCTTCAATAGACGCTACGAACCCTTGGACTTGGCCTTATAAGTTTGCTTCTAACAAGTTACGTTCTCCTTTCAACTTACAGACTATTAAAAAAACTGATGGTACGTTTACGACAGATTCAAAAGAAACACTTACTTACATACTAGATACTCTAACACCATTTGACGATCCTACAACTGACACACAAGAACATTCTAATATGCGACAAAAAATATATGAACAAATAGACACAAATGACGACCCTGATATTTCTGACAATGAACTGACTGAGATAATTAATAATCTAGGAAAAAACAAAGCACCTGGAATCAACGGCATCTCATCCGATATCTTTCAACGTGTTTTCCACTTACATCCTCAATTTATTAGAGCTTTGTTTCGCAAATGTTTCCAAGACGGAATATTCCCTACTAAATGGAAAACCGCAAAATTACTTTTGCAAAGCAAACAGGGAAAGCCGAGAACGGAGGTCAGCTCAATTAGACCTATTTCACTGCTAAATATCGAAGGAAAAATTTTGGAAAAAATTATCCACTCCCGACTTTTACACCACTTGCACTCTAAAAGCAAAATTCACCCAAATCAATATGGCTTCACACCACAGCGTGGAGCACCAGATGCAATACGTACTGTAGTTGACTTTATCAGAACAGGTGTCTCGGTGAAAAGTCATGTCTTGCTTATATCATTGGATATTAAAGGTGCTTTTGACCATGTGTGGGGCCTTCTTTATTCGAATATCTAAGGTATATTGACTGTCCAAAAAACATTTATAAAATTTTACAAAATTACTTGACGGACAGACAAATACTATTAGATACAAATATCGGTAAATTTACTAGACGACAAAACCTTGGAACCCCTCAAGGATCAGCTTGTTCTCCCATACTCTGGAATATCATCGTAAATGATCTCTTATTCAAAATTTCAATATTAAAAACTAAAATCGTGGCCTTTGCAGATGATATTTTAATTCTTATTGAACGAGCACTCTTTCATACACACACCTTTTATACGACTGCAGACTCACCGATGACTACAGACAGGAGCTGGAACGCGTGGTTACAGGATCCGGAATCCAGTGGCCGGCGAGCCCTGCACTGCTGTACAGGAACTTCAAGGGTGCTCTGATAACCTTCAGCAACCACATCACGGAAAACCGAAATCTTCAAAGATAGGAAGAATCACTTCGTTCATTTAATTTATTTATTTATTTTTTTTAAAATTAATAATCTTATTTATATATTTTATTTATTTTTCTATTTTTTTTCTACATATAATCTATTTTCTACATATAATGTCCTCAGTTTAATTAATTTATTAAACGAGTTTAATACATTCATTAAGTTTAATTTCAATTTTTAATTGTAATTTTGAACTAATAATCGTCTTTATTTTATTTTATTATTATTTTTTTTTTTATCTTCTACATATAATCTATTTTTATACATATAATGTTCTCAGTTTAATTAATTTATTAAATAATTTTAATACATTCATTAAGTTTAATTTTAATTTTTTTTATTGCAATTTTGAATTAATAATCTTATTTATTTATTTATTTTTTCTCTACAGATCATCTATTTTCCTACACATAATGTTCTCAGTTTAATTAATTTATTTAATCATCTTAATACATTCATTCAGTTTAATTTTAACTTTTTAATTGTAATTTCTAATTAATAATCTTATTTATGTTTAATTTTTTGTTTCTACATATAAAACTATTAAATCATTTAAGTAAACTGTAAAATATTGTATACAAAATACATGCGATATGCAATGCATGGGGCATGTAGTAATAAACGGCCACACCTCAGGGTTACTGAGGTATGGAAAAAAAAAAACAAAACAAAACAAGAGTAACGCTGGTAAGAAATTCGTTTAGAGCCTTCTGCTTAAGTTCAGGAACATAAATATGCTTTAGGTCCACCGACAAACCTTTGTAGTGTACTGTATAACATAACAGTCTTCTTTTTAGCGCGGTTCCTCCCTCCCCCATAGGGAGGAACCGCGCTTATAGGGTTGATACAATGAAACAATCCGGAAGTGCCGACTAGAAAATTTCGCGTTTCAGAACCCCTAGAGACCGAAAATAACGGTGGTTCAAATTTGTATATATATATATGTATATATTTATTTATATATATATATATATATATATATATATATATATATATATATATATATATATATATATATATATATTTGTCTGTTCGCTCTCTAGCTAGAAGACGAATGGTCCGATTTTGATGAAATTTGGTACAAAAATCCTTCGTCCAATTTGAAAGGTCAAGTTCGTTAACCAGCAAAATCCGCCTACTGGAAGATGGCGTTTGGGGCGAAATTCGCGCAAAAAAAAATCGTAACGCTTACGTTTTTGAGTTCATAAGCTTCTAAGTACTCGTTTTATATGATTCCTGGGCTAGGAAAACGAATGAAACCATTTTCAAGGCGATAGCTTTCACCGTTTTCGAGAAAATTGGAAAAATATTTTTTGAATACCGTTTTTGGTTTGGGTACTTAGAATCATGGGATTCAGTTGAAACATTTTCTGCATGTTCTACTTTCATCAAAACTAATATGTTGAAAGTTTGGTTACGTTTGGAGTTAAGGAAGGGTTAGAATAAAATATGTTATTAACAGACTTAAAAAGTTTTGGTAACTTTGTATATTTTCCTTAATATCTCGAAAAAGGTTGAGAATCTTGGTAAACGAAAGAATACCATTAGAAAGCTTACTAAATGCTCTACAAAAAAGGTTCTGATGAAAGTTTTGATTAGGCGATGTCAATCGGAGAAATAAGTGCTTAAAACATTAAAGTAATTGATTTTGCTTATTCGAACTGTTCTTTTTGTCTGTTTTTATTCCTTGTTATTTTTTAATTGCTTATAGTTGGATAATGTATTTTACAATAAAACAGATTAGGCAAAATAAGAAAAACAATTCATTGTTAGAAATATAGCTTGCCAAGAGAAAAAGATTCGATGACGTCTTTTGAATATTTTCAATTGCCTTTATGCTGTTGGTTTTTTTATTTTATTTTTTAATTGATTTTATCTGTAGAATTATTACTATAGTAAAAGAACACAAGAATGTGTGAAAATATTTGATATTTTCCAATTCATTGAAACGTATGAAATGAAGTATCGGTAGAAGAGGATTCTAGGGTCTTGCGGACCTGACCCCAGGTATAGCCATAAAACCCTTTGAACAAAGGCCGAGGAAAATATTATCTGTTTCTATTCTATGCTTTTCAAATGAGAATAGGGATATGAACAGGAACCGGGGTCTCCCGTGGTCTAATGGCTAGCGCCTTGGATTCATAAGCGGGAGATGGTGGGTTCGATTCCCAACCTCCGGCAGGAATTTTATCATCCCACGGCTCGCTGGTGAAATTCCTCGCTACACCCTGGATGTCGGCGCTAATGACCTAGATGTAGATGTGCCGTAAAAAAAAAAAAAAAAAAAAAAAAAAAAAAAACGCGCTAAGATGACGCAGTTCCTGCGAGTCGGACTTTTTTTTGTAGATGGCCACAGCGCATGCGCGAACACCAGCGGACACTTTTTTGCAAAGTTTTTTTTTTCAGTTTAGCCATCGCTAAAGCATATTTATGCTTAAAAAAAAGCATTGATATCGGTTAAGATTTATAGGCTGTAGCGTTTTTAGAAACACGAAATCTCGTTGGGTCCCACTTTTCGCCCGGGCATAAACTGATTCCCAGCGAATTGATGAACTTATTAAATAGGTAACAGACACACATTTATACAATAAGATTTATAAAAAAGAAATAAGGAAAGATAACCAAAACCGCTTTGTGTTGATTTGGAATCATTGGCCTACCAAAAAGATTTTTTTTTTTTTTTTCTTTTTTTTTCGTGAAACACATTTAGTAACATACCAAGTCACAAAATGCCAAATCAATGAGAAAAAAACCTTCACTTACCTCAAGTCTTATACACAAGAAAACTAAAATCGAAGAAAAAGTTGAATCTCCAAAATGGTGTAAAACTAAAAAAAAAATAAAAAGTTCTGCCAGGGAATACCCTCCAAGACATGGCCTTTCTTAAGTCACGTCCTAACCGCAAGATTAATCCAATCATATCATCACAAATAACGGTAGAGAAATATTCCTGAATATTCCTTTCGTTATAAAATCACTTTTTAAACAACAAAAATATATGCAGTTTTTGTGTACAGATATACATAAGGCTTACGAAACGTCGACATTCGTTTTTTGTACTTCCATAAGCGTCACCGGATCATAAGCAGGTTTCTCTCCCTATAGGGAGGAAGGAAAAACGTTAGAAGTTCTTCGCTCAAATTATCATAAAATTAATTTATTTCACCCGATATGCGCTGAAGTTACACATATAAAGGAAGGGAAAACGTTCCAACAGGACAGAAGTGTGAGACAAATACGTGATGAAATGTTATCACACTATTTCATAAAGGCATGATATATCGTTCAATTAAATACCTAATCATCTCTACATGAAAATATCAAATATTTTCAAGGTACTTCAGGTAAATTCAATATCGGGTCAGGTGCAGCTAATGTGTTTTTTATCCTCAAAGCTTATGTTCTATTGTATTTGTCATTTTCAATCACACCCTACCTTTATCAATTGGAGGTTATTAGATACTAGCCTAACTTACTCAACAAAATAGTGCATGGATATTACACGATTTAGAAGCAAAATAAGAAAAGATATTAACTAAAAGCTAGATGCTTTCTTTTTCTTTTTTCTTTATTTATTTAAATTTTAACGTCCATTTAATATTAACTACGAATTTTAGGACGGGTTATCTATAGGTTACCACCCACCAGCCAGGATAGGGGTGATGCCTTTTGTTTTTTCGAAAGAAAAGCCACCACCCCCTAGTGGGAATCGAATCCACGACCTTTGTGGCACGGAGTGTTAATTGCTCACGCCTTAACCCTCACGGCCATCGGGTCTCCTTTCATTCTTTATTGAAATATTCAACCTGTACTGAGTACAAAATATAAATAGTACAATATTAATTGTAAAATTACGGACACATAGAAGGGGAGAATACAACCATTGTTACACTGCTTTTTTTTTTTTTAAATTTAGGTGCATCGACTGCTATGGCCATTGGCACCAAACACTGCTTATTATATTCAATTAGTTATGCATGTATGTGTGTGTGTGTGTGTGTGTGTGTGTGTGTGTGTGTGTGTGTGTGTGTGTGCGTGTGTGCGTGCGTGCGTGCGTGCGTGCGTGCGTGCGTGCGTGCGTGCGTGTGTGTGTGTGAGTGAATGTATGTATGTATGTATGTATATATATATATATATATATATATATATATATATATATATATATATAAAATAAGTAACGATTTTAATCCTTTTTTCTATTTTTACAATGGTTCGCTAGTTCAAGATACAATTTATAAGTATAAACACATACATACCCATAGTATATACATACATATATATATATATATATATATATATATATATATATATATATATACATATATAGTATATATATAAAAAGTATACATGAAGGATGCGTTATTCGAGGAATATAACACAAATACATGACCAACTAGGTTGAAGAATTAATGCTGAAGAGATTCAAGAAGATTTCAAGAAAAATTAAAAATAAATAAATAAAATAAAAATGTCAATTTCAACTATACGGAATGCACTAAAAACCAAGAAACATAATCATGAGTAAATAAATCCGTTAGTCAAAAATAGCACTTCAGCTCTTAAAAAATATAGAGAAATCCCAATGGAACAACAAGATACAATTAATTGATTTACTAAACTCTAACAAAGCGCTTTAGAGGACAAATCTTTAGTAGTCATAGTGTTGTGATAACATCAACTGAATATGAGATTTAGGCTCGAAAGCTTTCATGTGAGAGTATAATATAATAACTTGTCTGTGGAGACTTTTATTTTCGCCATCTTCTGGATGCAGATCCACCATATGCGTTTTAGTCTACATATTGAGGCGAGTCAGTACAGATTTATGGTATGGTTATTTCTGGTAGTTGTCCGTCGTGTCTCCAGAGCACCAGTCGACGTGCCTACCAGCTGAATAAATACTAGTAATTCCCGGTAGAGTATTTTTATCAATAGTATCCAATCCGCTCCTGCGCCTCCTACTGTCTTGAAACGAGCATTTGAAGAAGTGGTTTACAAATAACAAACAAACGAAGCAAACTGCTGAACTTCTATAAGAGAGATCATCTTATAATGGAATGACTGATTACGCACCTGACAATAAGAGATCAATGCTTCGGTAAAACGTCATCAGTAGAGATAGATACAATCTCATGACATCATAAAGCGCCTATCTCAGATGGTTATCACTCAATCGGATATCGCGATCTCATAGTTCGGGGTCAAGGTAAATGATAAACCGCATTCAATGTGCTCCAATTTGCAACAAAATATTAGCACTTAAGATGAAAATTACACTTCATAAACGCCTCGAACCAGTCAGCAGATAAAAACCTGTTCAGATAATCGGTTTTAATCGTCCGAATTACAGACTCGGATAACATCCACCAGTGTTGGAATTCAACTGTTATTTCTCTCCTATGCTCCTAACAACCTTTCAGCAATAGATATCACATCGACGATACAAATGCAAACTAACGAATATGAAAAAATGTATCTTTCATTGTCAATCTTTACTAATTTCTGCTGGACTTATGTGCGGCAAATTCTTCAATCTGACTTCACTCTATTAAAGGGAAAGTATTCCACTATCAAAAGGTCAAATCTGCCGAATATTCTACTGTCCAAAAAAAAGTTATGAATAAATACTTTTCCACTTTGAAAAGTGGTGATTTTCATATTCGTTAGTTTGCTTTTGTATCGACGACATCAAGCCAGACTGAATATAACCTACAGCTTCAAAGGCATTTTAACTTTACATCTTGACTTTCGCTATCCCACTTTCGTACATGACTAACTTATTTTTACAAGTCACATTTCCAAGATGCAATCTTTATGCCATCCTAGTAAAGTGAAATATTTCATTTTCTCGACTCAGCTCGTTTCAGGAACAAGTAGTAAGTCCATTATAAATTGTACATCATTAAGTAAGTCTAAACTGGTTTTTCTCCTCTGCTATAAAGTGAAGACGTATTTCTTCATAATGATATATTAAAAATACTTATATTAAATAATAATGTATTGTATTTATTGCACTACTCTCACTTTTCTAGTAAACACGTATTATTTTTCTATCGAAAACTACGTTAAATGATAGTGAAATTCACTTCAAATCAGTAAAACGTAAGAGCTCTGAATTATATTTGTTTCAATTTTTTTTTATCCGTGAAATGTGTCTATGCATAATCAAATCTTTGTTTCTTCTTCGCATAGATGTCATTGCCTAGCAAAAAAACATAACGCGTGGAAATCTCTTTCGATTGTAGTCCTGTAGTCTGTTAAATAAAAGTACTTTATTATGACGCTGGCTTCTAAAATTATTACATTCATTTTATATAAATCAGTTGGCTAAAACTATAATTTTAATATTTGTCACACAGCGGTTTTGGGCGAATCAAAAACGTGGAAATGTGAAAATTCAAAATTGAAAACTGGAATGTCCTAAGTGCATCTAGAACATCTTTTGACCAACGGCAATTATTGCTAACCACTAGATATTCAAAAAAAAAAAAAAAAAAATTAAATTCCAGCTGTTTTTCATTGCCAAAATAGGATCGTCGGTAACTAGCTCATGTTATCATTTTAAAGATGACAATGTCATCATCGTGCTTTTAAAAACGTAAAATGTTCTTCAAGAAAACATTATTGATCTTGGTCACGTTTTTAGAACAAGAAAATGTAATTTGAACGCAATCAACCTTATTAAAATTTTATCATGGAGATTGGCCAAATAGAATTATATACAAGCGTCTTAAAAGTTATTATAATTTCAAGTCGCTTTTTCTATGCAAATACAGTATAACATTAAGAATTTTACTTGGTAAGGGACTTCTTTTAGTACATTCTGAAGGATTGTTGCAATCGAGGTTAGAGCCTCGAAGATTTTTTTTTCTTCTTAAAAATTTAATACACTAGCCTTAAATCGGAAAAATGTATTTAAATTTGTAAATGTTTTTCACTCAGTGTATTCGATTTAAACAGTCCTTCAAAGTTATTAACACACTTGGCTATCTTAGGTACCTGTCAAGGAAGAATTTATGAACATGATAGTAATAATCCTTTTGGAGTAACTTTCTCTTACAACATTCTGAATATATCAATGTGTTTTTGTGTATTTCTTTTACCATTACAAGACAAGTAAGGTTATACATAATAACATATTATGTTATAATTTGTATAAGATTTACTTGATCATTTTTGTTTAAACAATTAAACTAACATTGTTCGGCTTACCAAGCAATGACCCGAATGATAGGCATTGGCCTTAAAATAAATCCCTTCTGGATTTAGTTGTCCATTTTAGCACAAGAAGAAATCCGATTTCAGAGCTTTACTAGGTATAAATGAAGTTTAATAATGATGTTAAAAGTATTTATTCCATTGGGAATACATTTAAGTTTAGTTAGGTTGGTATAATACTCACTAATTTTAGGAGTGGTACAATGTATATAAATTGGAACTATAAAATGAAATAACTTTAGAAAGAGGTCCACCGGAGCACAGTGTATCTAAGTAGTAGAGATTATGGACAAAAATCATTAACCACTAGTTATTTTCAAATAAACATTTTTAGCGCGGTTCCTCCCTCCCCCATAGGGAGGAACCCCGCTTATAAGGTTGATACAATGAAACAATCCAGAAGTGCCAACTAGAAAATTTTGCGTTTCAGAACCCCTAGAAACCGAAAATAACGGTGGTTCAAATTTGTATATATATATATATATGTATATATTTATTTATATATATATATATATATATATATATATATATTTGTCTGTTCGCTCTCTAAATAGAAGACGAACGGTCCGATTTTGATGAAATTTGGTACAAAAATCTGTCGTCCAATTTGAAAGGTCAAGTTCGTTAACCAGCAAAATCCGCCCACTGGAAGATGGCGTTTGGGGCGAAATTCGCGCAGAAAAAATCGTAACGCTTACGTTTTTGAGTTCATAAGCTTGTAAGTACTCGTTTTATAGGCTTCTTGGGCTAGAAAAACGAATGAAACCATTTTCAAGGCGATAGCTTTAACCGTTGTCGAGAAAATTGGAAAAATAGTTTTTGAATACCGTTTTTGGTTTGGGTACTTAGAATAACGGGATTCAGTTGAAACATTATGTGCATGTTCTACTTTCATTAAAACTAATATGTTGAAAGTTATGTTACGTTTGGAGGTAAGGAAGGGTTAGAATAAAATATTTTATGAACAGATATGAAAAGTTTTGGAAACTTCGTATACTTTCATTAATATCTCGAACACGGTTGGGAAATCGTGGTAAGTGGATTGAAACTATTTGAAAGCTTACTAAATTCTCTACAAAAATGATTCTAAAACTATTTTTGATTAGGTTATGTCAATCGGAGAAATAAATGCTTAAAACTTCAAATACGTCTGTTTTGTTCTTATGAACGGGTTTTTGTCGTTCTTTTTGTAATTTTTGTCTCTTTCCCTTGGTTTTTTATTGCTTTTTATTTCTTTAATTTCTTATGTTGTATTTGTAAGGAAAATGTATGTGTGTGTAAAACAGGATAGGTAAAATGAGACCAATTTTCTGTTGTCAGAAATAATGAAAAGTTTTGGGAACTTCGTATAATTTCTTAATATCTCGAAAACGGTTGAAAATCTTGGGAAGCGAAAGGTTACCATTCGAAAGCTTACTAAATGGTCTACAAGAAAGGTTCTAAAGAAAGTTTTGAATAAGCGAAGTAATATCAGCTTTGGATTTGTCGATTTCCTTCAAATGTCTTGAAACTGTCGAGGCTCCTACTCTGAGTTCTTTGGCATATTCCCTAGTGTTTTTAATTGCTTATAGTAGTCAAATGTATTTGTCAATAAAACAGGATACGTATAATTAGAATCAATATTTTGTTTGTTAGAATTCGATGATGCCGTATGAATATCTAGATTACAGTACTGGTGTTGATTTCGTTCTTTAGAATTATTCTTGGTATTCCCTATTTTCATCTGTTACCCATAGTTTTTTATTGTTAGTAGGTTTTTCTTATTGATTATAGAATATAAATCTATTTGGCTATAAAACAGGATACGTAAAATTAGTGACAATATTTCGGAGATTTCTGGGCGAAATACTTTTAAGATTTTCTACCACCACGAACGGTTTTTTTCCTCTATTTTTATCCACTAGCTAGGCTTTATTTTGCATATTATTCTATATAAGTTTTATTCAGCAGGGGATTCTGATGAAATGTCGTGTTTTTGCTGTGGATTTTAAATACGATGTATCTAAGATTGGATAACATTAGCGAGTCTACATAGTTAAGAACCGACGACGGAGGATTACTTCTTGCTATGATTTAGTCTACATATGTATATTAAGTCCTAAATCCAAAAAATAAACTTCACAACGGTTAGATACTATGAGCGTATATGGCGGTTCAATGCCCGTAGAACACAATGGGGCCGCAGGAAATTTACCTGCTAAGAGTTAATCCTCAAGAGCTGTAAATATACCCCAGGTATCTGCCGACACAAATACAAAGCCTAGGCGGAGAGCACCCCAAAAACACAGATCCAAAAATAGGTTATATACTAAATATTCATAAAGACTACTTAGTTGTAAACCGATTCATCAATTAGCAATCAATAATTTTCAACAAAGGTTATATACTAAATATTGATAAAAAGTATTTAATTAGAAAAAAATCAATATTCCACAAGACTAGTTTTTGGTCCATTTGTGTCTACTCCGTAGACTTAATTAGGTTTATTATTCTATTGTAGTTGGGCAACTAAACTTCGTTTTATTTTGTTAAATAAAGTTTTTTTTTTGACTTGTTATTCGTCAAGACTTTTATTTGTCCTTGTGTATTTACTAGATACGTTTTATTCGGCATATTATTCTATATAGGCTATATTAGGCAGGGTATTCTACTCAATCTTGTGTACTTCTTCTTGATCCTTCTGTACATGGGCATATATAAAAACAATTTCGGGGGGGGGCTGAGACCATTTCCAGGGTATGGAATACTAAATATTTAGAGCTTGGAATAGTTTTAGGCAACTAAAACGCTATTGCACGTAAAATAAAATATGTTTTATGAACTAAGTGATCTTATTTAATTTATTTTTAAGGGTTTTACGAGAAGTTTTTATCATCAATTCAAAATTTCGGGAGGGGCTGCAGCCCCCTCAGCCCCCCCCCCTCATATACGCCCATGCTTCTGTATCCTCTAGAAAGGCTTTATTAGGCATATTTTGTATTGATTTATAGAGCTTTGCTTTAGAATGAGAGCCAGATTCTGTAATTTCCGCTTCTGTGTAAAAGTTAGCTACTGTCGGTGTCCCTGACGCCTTAATATCACTTTTATTCGAGATGTTCGAGAGGATTTTGACAATTTTCACGAGATATATAAAAAAAATAAGTTTATTTCTTTTCTAATCTTATCAAATGGCACTAGGGACATGAACGGAACCGCGCTAAGATGCTGCAGTTCCTGCGAGTCGGACTTTTATTAATTGAAATGAACTCAAAACAAGGCAACAATAGTATAATAATGCATACTATACGGCTATAATACTATTAATTGTAATATTAATAGAAATAATATAGCAGGTAATAATATCTGTATACATAAAAATCTCGTGTCTGTCTGTTTGTCTGTATGTCTGTTTGTTCTTTATACAACTCTACACCGTTTGACCGATTTGGACCAAACTTCGCACATATGTACGTCTTGATATGGGAAATCTCGTAGGCTAGCTCAAAATCTTCTGTGATTCATAGTTTGGAAGTAACGAGTTCGAAACTGTCATATACAGAAGAGTTTATAGTCAGAAATCGGCATTTTCTTTCCAGTGTTGCCCCTCCTTCTAAGAAGAAGTGCAATACAAAACCTTTGTTTGTTTATCTAAATAGTAGGTTTATATTCTCAGAGTTTGGACAAATATCATATAAGATATCATATAATAAAATATCATATTTTTTAAGATTAATTTTCTTAATATCAGATCAGTTTTCTTCATATCAAATCAATTTTGATTTGATTGCCTAGGGCAACACTGCTCTAATCAGAATATAGACTAATATCGTATAAGTAAGTATATCATAAAAATGTTCTGTGATTATCTAATCATAATTTGGACTAATATAATATAATTAAGTGTTCATGTTTCTATTCAGAACTTTAATAATTTCAATACTTTTGTTGAGAGGTAGTTTTTTATCTCTTTAGTAAAGGAAGGTTGCAATGTCGGTTATAGTATTCGGTTGAAGTAATCTCTCACTCGCTTTTCTGTTAAATGAATAAATGAATATGTTTGTACTAGTATTTGATGGAAAGGGTTTTAGTATGTGGAAAAACACTTAACTTTTTTTTTGAAACTGATGAAGTGTGTAAATGTCATTGAAAAGGCAAAGGAGACCAAAGTTGGTGAAGATTGGGAACAGCAGGACTTAAGGATCAAATACAGTTTGAATTTCTTTGTGATTTGACAACAAATTCAGAAATTTGATAGATTATACCTAAAGGAATCAACAGCATAGTAAATTGTACATAGAAACTTCAGACTATGTTAAAAAAATAAAATTCAAACAACTGAAATGAAACATCAAGGTGACAGTTTTGGGAGAACTTCAAGTGCATTTAAGGCAGTAAAGAATCAGTTTATCTGGATATGTTATAAATTTATAAAACTTGTATTGTAAAATGGACCGTGTCCCTTTGGAAAACAATAAGAACAAGGCTAAAAGTATTTTGGAATTGTTTACACTGATGTGGACCTTTTTTTAACTATGAGTCTCAAAGGTGAAAAATATTTAAGATTTAGATGATTATAGTAAGATTGCCCTCATGTTAATTTCTTCATAATTGTTCAGTATTGTTTATTGTTATTTAAGTGTTTAGTGATGAATTCCCTTTGTCGCGGTCTCACTGATGTATAAATAAATAAATAGTAAGGTTGCTAGGATTTAAACTATTAAACCTAAAAAGAGAAGTTTTTCATTCATTTGTTCAATAAGTAAATGAGGTTGAAAACTTAGGAAATAAGAGAATTGGTATTATGAAATGTGACATTGGTAAGGAATATTTAAATAGTAAGAATTATGACTACCAAAAAAAAAAAAGGGTATCAAAATTAACCCCTGCCCCACATATGTTCATGAATTAAACGGTGTGATTCACTACAATTATGAATATATCTCATTGTTTACTGGCAGAAGCTATTGTAGAAAAAAATGTTGGCCAGAAATGGTCTGTGCAGCAACTTATTTGAAAAATCTCTCTTTAGCTAACACCATTGAGAATAAAATACCCTATGAAATCTGTTTTGGAAAGAAACCAGATGTTTCTAACTTTAATTTATATGGTAGTAAAAATTTTGTTAGGAAACCAGAACAAATAATAACTTCTAAATGGGATAAAAAGGTGAATATGTGCATTTTAATCGGTTATAGTGAAGTGGGATATAAAGTACTTTTGAATAATAAAATCATTGTCGCTAGGCATGTTGATGTTATCCAAGAAAACATAAGCTGTATTGGATTGGCTGAGGGTGAATCTGATAAAGTTCAAGCGATTGTGATTTTTGGGATAGAGAAATAGATAGTTTGAAACAAAATAATGCTTGAGATTTTGTTGAAATAAGAAAGTTGAAGATATCAAATGGGTCTAAATGTTGAACAGATGGATGTAGAGACTATATTCTTAAATGAATATTTAGAAGGAAAATCCACCACTGGTTTTCTTATTAGGTTATTTGGTAATGTATTATACTGGAAATCGAGAAAGAAAAAAGATGTTACAGAAGAGTCTACATATGCAGAATATGTAGCTTTAAGTGAAGTTTAATGTTCCAAGACTTTCCAAAAAGATAGAACTTTTTGTTTTAAACATAAAGATTTTTTTAAACATTAAAAACTCCTTTGTGAACAATGTCATTTTGTAAAGGACTTAAATTTATGAACTTGAAATTAATTCTCTCACATACATATGCAAATATTATTAAAATATTATATTAAATGTTGTTATATTTAACTTATTTTTTTATTCGCATATAGATAGATGTACATAATAAATTACATAAATGTTTATAATCATACAAATGAATGTATATAAATGAATTACTTTTCACCACATTTTGAAACATTATTTTATTATTATAAGAGCTGTATGGTTTAGCAACCCTATTAATTTGGGCAGCCTCACTTTAATTTTTTTTTTTAATAAAGTTATTCTTCTTATAATATTTCTTTTGCATGCTATTTTTTTGCAGATAAATTAATGTATTAAAATATTATTTTTATAAGAAGAGGAAGTCACGTGAATTGTGGTGTTCTAATAAATGAATAAGTAATTAAATTTTCCATGCAATTTTTTATTAATTTAATATCCATAATAATTTAATCATTATATTCTGACATATGCTTTCTTTTGTCTGAGATGGTTATATCCTCTGACTGTCACCATTTAGTCGGAGAGCTGGTAACGCACATTTCATGAAGTGTTTTATGCACCTTGGAATATTGGTGTATTACATGTCGTGGATAGGTAAGGCATATATGTGTATCCTGGACATACCTTGGAACACCAGGTACTGCACATAGGGGAAAGGTGTTAAAAAAATATGTCACTAAAATGGTATTTTATTCAGAAGCCAACAATCTTTAATGTATAATTAAGGCAAGTTGCCTTATTTCTAAAACAGCCACAACTGTCTTGTCGAGATGATTGGTGCTCTCACTCACTCTTACGGTTACACGCAGTGTATTGCAATCTACCATCGGCTGAATTTATTTTCATGTTTGCTGATTACTAAACCTCACAAAAAGTGTTTGCCCTTTTGTAATTATTTTCAATTATGGTGTTTAAATAGCAGTGTGAAGAAGAGACTTCATTTAATATTACAAAAAACCCACTTCGGTTTTTTTTTTTATATGTGTCCCACTTAAAAGTGTCTGCCTTATATATTATTAGTTATAGAATTGCCTTAATTTTACATTAAAGACTTATAGCTTCTGAATAAAACACTATTTTTGGCCCATAGTTTGTTACTGATTACCATGCGCAGTACCTGGTGTTTCAAGGTATGTCCAGCAACCACATACTTAACTTTTTATCTACACTAGAGACCCACTATAGCACAATTTCAAGGCACAAAAAACACTTGAAAACTGTGTTACCAGCTCTTGGACTAAATGTTTAAATACGGTTGCAATTCTGGTAAAAATATTGTTGCTCGCCAAGTCAATGTCGTTATTGAAATTCCCAAATACCTTTAATTCATTGTTGTCCATAACTGCAAGAAAAATATCTTAAATTTGTTTTTATTCTTAGAGGCCCCTATTTCCTATGATAGAAGGACTATCCTTATAGAAGAAGAATTTATCATAAAATTTGAAACAGAAGCTTTAATAGGAAGGAAAAAAAAGTGAACAAAAATATGTGAAAGTGTATTTGAAACAACAAACTATGTTTTTAAAACTTTCCTTTTGGCATAAATAACATAAACCTTGCACGACTTACCTACTTTTTCATTCATAAAAAAAAATCAGTTACGGATTATTACATGAACACGTAAACAATATAACATATTAATATTATATTTGCGCAAGGTTGAGGTTTTAGCTTTAGATGCGAAGCCCTTAAAATACATAAATATTATATTTTAAAAAAATCAATGAAAATAAAGAATATAGTTTCAGTTGTAGGTTATTACAACTTATAACTAATCATAACCTTAATTAAATGCCTAATTTGTATTGCTATTTTTTAATGAATATTTATTTATGGACCACATATTTTTTTTCTTGAAAAAAATTAAACACAGGGAGTTTGGTTTGGATTTTCTTTAAAACGGTATTGCAATTAAATTATTTGGAATCATTTAATTGTAATACCATTTTAAAAGTAAGGGTACTTTTTAAAAAATAAGAATTAATTTATTTTCCACCCCACTTTCTCTAAATAAAAAAAATGGAAAATAAATTTTTCAGCCGAGCTCTCAATTTATTATCTTATATTCTCATAATTTGGACAAATATAATATAATCATTCATTTTTTTAAATATATATATAAAGTAGGCGTGCCATGGAAGCTGGGTTACAACTATTTAATATGAAGCATGTATAGCATGGTAAGCCCGGCTACAGATATTTAATATAAAGTAGGTGTAGCATTGCACACCGGGTAACAGCTAGTTATTAATAAAAATATTATAGTAGATCACCGAAGTTAAGCAACGTCGGGCGTGGTCAGGACCTGAATGGGTGACCGACCCATTGGCGTTATAAAAGGGTGGCAACCTGTAGATAGCCCGGCGCTAATAGTTGATGCGCCATTAAAAAAAAAAAAAAAAAAAAAAAAAAAAAAACAATATTATAAAATATAATATAACTGTACTGTAACATATAATGTAGTAATAGACTCTTGTTTATGTCTGCCCCTAAGGTAGCGAGAAGGGCCATCAGAACGAGAATATTTTTTTTCTCTATACAAATTAATAACAATTTCTTTTAAGTTGATATATTGTTTCAACCAGTATTTATATAAAAGTTTTTTTTTCTCTGCGGTGAGCACGGTCCCACATTTTTTACATTTAATATAAGACTAAACTGGCAGTCTTTCTAATATTGCTTAATATTTCTTTAGGATCATCCTGCAGATTTGCTCGAGGATTGATACAGTTTTCTTGGATTTATCCACATTTTTTCAAATTTGAAAGAAAAAATAAATTGACGGATCTAAAAATAAAAATCTTTGGAATCGGCAAATTTCGGCAAACTAAATTGCTGTCAATACATTATACTTGAGGTAAACTTTAAGCTCTAAAAAACTTGGGATGTTTGCAGATGAATTTTTTTTGCTATAGTCTATCACAATTTTGTACACAAGAAAAATGCCAAAAATTAATGAAGAATAATTCAGGATAAATAATAAGGCAGTAATTACCCATAATCAATTACATCAGATAAAAAAGGAATAGTTTTGACGTAATTTCCTTCGGATGACTTAATAAAAATACGGTATAAAGCAGATTTGGAAGACATTGCCTTGTTTATAATGCTGCTTAAGTGTTTGTTGATCAAAATAAAGCTAATATTTATTAGTTTTATACGATTTTAATTCCTTGAATAGTTTCTAAACTTAGCTAGAGGATTAAAAATTAAATATAAGGAAAAAAAAAATTAGGTTTTTGTCCATTGGACGTTACACTGTGCGGCAGCAGGAATTTTCTCATCTCACGTCTCGCTGAGAAAATTCCTGGCTGCACCCTGGACGTCGGCGCTAATGGCCAAGATTTGTCGATGCGTGCACCGTAAAAAAAGAAAAAAAAAAAAAAAAAAAAAAAAAACATTACAAAGAGTAAGAAAATATTCAACGCCCATAGCCACGTTGATCACCGGAGATAAGCAATGTCGGGTATTATAAAAGGGTGGCAACCTGTAGATAGCCCGAACCTGTAGATACGCCGTTAAAAATAAATAAATAAAATAATATGAAACTAAATGCAGATTGGAGTTTCAAACTACGGCTGGAGCTCTCTGAGAACGTCAGAGGGGACACAAGAGATAAGATAAGTTTTAGACCACTCACGGAGAACGGCAATGCTAGAAATAATTATTATGATTTGATTTTTAAAAAATCGCTTACAAAAGTTTTGACTTAGCGATGGGCGATTCTCGAATAATAATCGATCTTTTGAATCGATTCGAGTCGAAATTAAAAGAACTATCTACAAAAAAGAGCGATCTTCTTCGACATAGAACATTCACGATAACTTTCAATTACCTACGAAATACGTACTCTCACTCGAGAATCGCCCAACACTGCGTCGAATCGTTCTTAAATAAGTCCATTTGAATACTTGATAATATTAAAAATACATCTGTAACCTAAAAGTAGAAATATTTAAGACTCTTTTTCATCAAAAATAATATATAATGAAACTACTACTGTTACATCATATTGAAATATATGGGTACTATTACATGTACGTATATGTTTATCAATGAGAAAAAAATATAATTAAATAATAATAGAAGAAAATGGTTAGACAAATTAAGAGCACAGTTTGAAACCTTATTATTATTATAATACCTTCTTCCCTCTAGTTGGAGAAACTGAAGGTATTGAGTCATTGTATAATGTTATTGTTGTATTAAAAGTCTGTTACCGGACATAGGACACTGGTCTGTAAATTTCTTCTTCAGTTAAATAAATGAGAATTGTTCAGAAATGAGATTGAGTAACAAGAGGTGAGATTAGGTGTTAGAATATTTGAAATTAAAAAAAAAATTTTTTTTTACGGTATTCTAGATAGATCGATTCTTTAAAAGATCGGCCCTTGAAGATCGATTCATTAAAAGATCGGCCCTTAGAGATCGATTCTTTCAAAAGAAAGTCCCTTAGAGATACATTCAAAAAATCGATATATCTTGTTAAAAAGATCCATTTGTTTGAAGATCGATTCAGATCGCCCATCACTACTTTTAGGGTGGGTTTACACTTGCTAGTTATTGCAGGATATTTATATCAGAGAGAAATTGCGACTATTGAAACCCCATGTAGAATGTATGTCTGCAATAAATTCTACCATGTAGAATTTATTGCAGACATACATTTTACATGGGGTTTCAATAGTCGCAATTTCTCTCTATATAAATATCCTGCAATAACTATCAAGTGTAAACCCACCCTTATTTATCATGCCATACGGGATATTAACGAATATGTTTAGATAAACTATTTTATTGATTACAAACAACTATAATCCAGCAGAAAGATTAAATTTATTATAACCTATAAGGTTAGCCCCTGCGTGGCGGACGTTCCAGACAGGACATGTACTATGTTATTAGTATAGATATAATAGTTGGCAATGACATCCGACAAGCCGTGTGAAGAAAGTCCCAGGTACACAACCTAGAAGCATGACGACAATAAAGCAATGAAACGAAAGTAGATGACAACCCCTTCACAACCTTCTCTCTCGTGAAGCTCATTGTTTTGCAAATTAACCTCGTTGAATATTCCTGCTTGTCTCGCCCAGACAACACATCAGGTGTACCTTTCGGGGCTGACACAATTCAAGATCTACAGATACTAAGGCCTTGGAATTACTCTCTGCTGTTTATACCGGACAAATTTTCAAAATCCAGATAATAACAGCAGATTAAAAAAAAAATATGCAATAGAAAAAGAAACATTTTATAAATGGAATGTATGGTTTATATAAAGAAACAGACGCTTTAACAGAAACGGATTATGAGCCCACCAATGCTTTGACAAATACGACCTATAGATGTATAGACAAACTAATAAGAATAAAATACATAATGAAGGCAGAAAGACAAAGGTATATAAAAAAAAAAAACAATAGCATCATTTCGCTTACTTACAAACTAGTAAAGCTGCAAAAAGAGAACTATCAATAAGTTAGAAACAATCTTTGACACTGAGTTAAAACCCTTCGCTAATGGCAGGGCATTTGATGTAAAAAGCGGTAAGTAAATCAAAAGTTAGAATAACTTGAAAAATACAGTCTTAGTCCGAGAAAAATAAATAATAAAAAATCGGAATTAACAAAAACTATTTAGATAAAATCATTACTTACACAAAAATCAAAAACAGGAATATTCTTTAGAGGAGTTAAACTGAGAACGACAGATTGGTAGATCAAGTCAAATAACAAAATATATGAACAATGGAGAGCCAACGGCCATAGCCACGTTGATCACCGAAGTTAAGCAACGTCGGGCATGGCTAGAAGCTGGAATGGGCTACCGACTATGTGCTGTTGGCATTATAAAAGGCATTATAAACTTGTTGATATGCTGTTGAAACAACAAAACAAAAAAAACAATGGGGTATGCAGTTGAGGAACCACTTATAATTTCCAATTTCTGTCAAGGTTAATAAATAATATCGACAAAAATAATGGGTGGGAGGGTAAGCACAAACACATACTAGAAAACACACAAACACATGTACACATTGTAATGGGGAAGGGATAAAAGGTTGAAGACATTTTCAAGACGTTTATGCCGCTCCTCTGGGTTAATGGCGTTTTTTTTTATGCCAAAATATCACCATTCAGTTAAGGTACGGAGACCCTCCGATTTATTGGCGTATATAAGGGAGGGGCTGCAGCCCCCCGCCCCCCGAATTTTGATTTGATGGTAAAAATGTGTCATAAACCCCTTAAAAATAAATTAAATAAGATTACTTAGTTCACAAAAAAATATTTCATTCATATTGTAATAGCGCTTTAGTTGCCTAAAACTATTAAAAGTTGTAAATTGTTAGTATTCCATACCCCGAAAATGGTCCAGCCCCCTCCCCCCCCCGAAATTATTTTCTATACACGCCCATGCTCCGATCAGTCAATATAAAGCTAAAAGTTTTAATAAACTGCCTCCTTATAGTGCTTATTTGGACAAGATCATTAACCCCCTGAGAGTTGTTTATTTTACCGGTTGAGAGTCACATTGATTTTTATTTACAAACGGTCCTCTTGTTGCTTAAATAATTACGAAATTGCACAACGTATTAGGCAATGTCTCTCTCCATTTATAATTATCTTTCAGTCAGACTGCCCTGACTGGCGTATTTCCAACGCGTTCTAAGCGATCGTCATTCATAGGAATAGAATATTTTCATAAATAATACATCTCTGTAGTTATTGACATTCTTGATTAAAACCAAACCCTTTCGTAAAATTGTGTGTATTATTCGCGTATGAGCACGATAGTACAATTAACGCTATTTTGACAAGTTCTTTGTCTTTTTCATTCTTTCTGAATGACCTCTTTTCCTTTCATCAGATCAAACGTACTATTTTATCTCCCAGGGACCAACTTTCCTTGTGAAATGTATTTGTTTGAATGTGCTTCTGTCTGAAATGTCTGCAAATCTCTTACTGCCGCAGTTCATTTAATTTTTTCTTGATTTGATTGTCTTTGTTATTCTCGATGGATCCTTCCCTTTTATATGCCCGTAGAATTTTAATATTCTTTTGTTTTTATGACATAATATAAGTAATATTGTAAGAAATTGATTTTACTTACACAAATTCACTGCATTACAAATCATACAACCGCCTGAAACAGATAGTGGCCGGGATTTCGCCTGATTTTAAGTTATGTAATTCTCCTTTCTGAATTTCAATTAAAACGTTTTGTAATTGGGTGTTAATGCCAACCGTTAATTGTAATAAGATTGCTAAAGGTGAAGCTTTCACAATTACGACCGTAGCCTTTTCTTCTGTTTTTTATTGAATTATTTATTTATTTCAGTTGTCTTTTTTTCTTAATTTTGTTAAGAATTGATATTATTATTATTATTAGAACGGGTGCCCAGAGAAAACCCGGAAGGAACTGCACCGAGACCTACCTAGCCTGTTACACCAACAGGGCCGTATCCGTGATGAACTTTAATAGAGTCCTAAGGTTCAATTCAGGTAGCCTTCTAGGGTCATCTATGAAGCCTGCACCAAAATGCAGGTATCTCTTCGCTACAAGTGCTGGACATCTGCATATGATGTGGCAAAAGAATTAATAAGAAAGCTATTACATATTTATCACAATATAAATAAATAATAGGCTTCTAGGTGAACCTTATTAGTATTTTGACATGAGAAATAGAATAAAGTCACATTCAAAGCGATATCCTTCACAGTTTTTTTAAGAAGAGCGAGGAAAAGTATATTTGGTTCGCGCACTGCTTCGAAACTTTTAGCACGTAATTCACTTTCATCAAAACTAAGATATATACATTTTACTTAAATTTAGAAACTGGCCAGAAAGGCTAAACTGGTGGCATATAAGGCAGTTATAAGGCCAGTTGTAATTTATAACAGCGAGATGTGGACTCAGAGCAAGGGAAATAGGAAAACCCACCTTACAAGGAATTATGACCACCCGATATCTTCTGCACTATTAGGAATGGCAGGTAAAGATGGACAGGTCATGTAGAAAGGATGGACAACTGAAAAATATGTTGTGGGGTTCACCAAGGAGAACTAGAAAAAGAGGAAGGCTCAGACTAAGATGGCTAAAGGACCTGGAGTGTGATTTACAAACGCTAGGATTTCGGAACTCGCGGACTCTGGGTCTATAGCCCGTCCGCAAACAAAAGAACAAGGCGCGCTGCCTATAGCACATTTGGGGAAAGGCTTAGCTCCCCTCCGGCCACGCCCCTTCTTGTTCTTTTGTTTGCGGTAGGGCTATAGATCGAGAAGAATGGTCAAAGGTGGTGGCGGAGGCCCAGGTCCTTCAGTGGACGTAGCGCCCGCTTGTTTATTAATTACAGGCAAGTGTTACAAAAACAAATATTTTATCAACAAACAGGGACGTTTCGTGTATTACCATATATATCTCAAAAATCTTTGCGAAATCGAGCCAAGTGAGAGGTGAAAGCCTAATACATTTCCTAAAAAAGCTGTTTAAGTGTAAATGCCGATAGGGGCACATTAGTCGGATAAAACAGTGCTTGGTGTTGCTGATGTGTCAAATAGTAGAAGAAGTATTATGAGTTTCTAATGCATGCTTTCCAAACGACACCAGAGATAGGCATTGTATGGAATACATTAAGATAAAGTAGTTCCTGGATGTCCAGTTTGTTGCGAAAATGCTTGGTGAAGCAGTACTTTCGTCTGGTTCATGTTGACCCGCTGCAGAATAGATCAGGAAGGGTTTATTTAAATTATATATTCCGTTAATTTCAATTCTAATGAGAATAGTCTTGAGTAACTTTTTATATAATAGCATTCATTAGCCAAAGGCTAGAAAATAATACTCGCTGACAGCTGAGACTGACAAGACAGATATGCATAAAACGATCGGTCGGGGAAAAAGCCATTTAAGCTTGTAAAATGCAAATGCAAGGATGCAGCTGCAACGAAGTAAACAACAAGTAACACTTAAACAAATAGATGAAGAATGTATATATGTAATTATATACATATACATAAACGACACAGTATAAGTGCACTGCAGTATTTACTATTGTATTTATTTTCTAATAAAATCTGTAATGTTTAGTAAGTAAAATCTTTATTTAAAAAACAAAGTTTGCTACCAAAATATATTGAAGAGCCATAAGCAAATCATACGCATCATCAATTTTTTTAGAAAATTCATTTCAGTCAGATAAAGAAGTATTCATAATACATATAAGACAAACAAGACATAAACTTAAGGAAGAGATTCTCAGACTTAACCCTGAACGAATTAGCGAAAGGTCGGAGAGATAGATGGAGATGGTAACAAGGTCAATACCAGAAGACCATAATGTGGTGACTTGGACGAGTTAAAGTCAATGAAGTTTCCTTGCAACCATATGTTGTATTGCTTAATATTTTGACTTATGGAATACATTAATATTAATAAATCTGTACATAAATCATATAAATGATAGACAGATAGAATAAAATCATATTGTGAAATAGAAATTGTGCTAATATCATTTTTTTAGCTTTTTTGAACTTAGGGTAAAATCAATTAATCATAATCAACAACACTGTTCGATAAGAAGATTATAAAAAAAAAGATTGTAGATTTATTAATGAGACGAAATTGGGCTAATTGGCCACTTATTACAAAAAGGATTTTTAAAGTTGAGTATTAGTAAAAAAAAAAAAATGTTTCTTTCATTCGTGGCTGCTTTTTAGCGTGTTTTCTCCCAGCCGGTAAAGAGAAAATAAGTTTACACGGAAAAAATAATTTACCTAAATGAAAGGTCAAGTTCACAGCAGAATCCACTCACCGGAAGCTCGTTTTTTTTCCAGCATTACTCACGTGATCAGTTTCTTGTTAGTAGGCTTCCGAACAGTTTTTTTAGAGGCATTTAGACGTGAAAAAACAGATGAAACGCCTATCAACGTGACACCTATAACCTTTTTCGATAAAATTGGTGACAACTAGAATATTGGTCTCGCTTACTCAAATACAAATTTCGGTTAGGTTTGGAAGACATAGAGATAGTAGACAAAAAATAATATATTAATAGAAAAGATTAGGTGTGTACTTTTCTTAGATTTTCTTAAATATTTCGAGAACTGCTAAGAAAGCGTGCTTAATGCAACGTGATCGTTCGAAAGCCTCGAACAAGGTCTAAAGTAGTGATGGGCGATACTCGAATATGAATCGATCTTTTGAATCGATTCGAATCGAAATGAAAAATTCTATTCAAAAGATCGATATTTTAAATCTAAATGGAAAAAAAAGATTCAAAAGATCGATCTTCTAAGCTCAGAAGATCTATCTTCGATATCGATCGATCTTCGATATGGATCGATCTTCGATATAGATCTATCTTCGATATAAATCGATCTTCAATATGGATCGATATTCTATATAGATCGATCCTCGATATAGATCTATCTTCGATATAAATCGATCTTCGATATGGAACGATCTTCGATATGGATCGATCTTCGATATGGAACGATCTTCGATATGGATCGATCTTCGATATGGATCGATCTTCGATATAGATCGATCTTCGATATGGGTTGTTTTCACGATTACTTACAATTCCCTACGAAATTTGAATTTCATTTAAATTCGAATCGATTCTTATTCGAGAATCGCTCATCACTACTAGGTATCGACCTAAATAAGTCGATTTGAACACCTGACAATATTTTCCATAAAAAATAATACAGAATGAACTCATACTGTTACATCAACATATTAAAATATATGGGTATTATTACATATATATGTTCATCAATAGAAAAAAAGTAGAGTAAAATAATAATAATAAAGAAAAATACAAATTAAGAACACAGTTTGAACCCACATTTCTATTATGTTACCTTCTTCCCTCTAGTTGGAAGTATTGAGTCTTTGTATAATGTTATTGTTGTATTAAAATTCTGTTAATGGAAATAGGACACTGTTCTGTAAATGTTTTCTTCCGTTTAATAATAGAAATGAGATTGGTTAACAAGAGGTGAGATTAAGTATTTGAATATTTTGTTTTGAAACAAAAAAAAAACAATTTCTTTTACGGTATTCTGGATATATCTTTCATTGAAAGATCGGCCCTTTAAGATCGATTTAATAAGAGGTAGGCCCTTGGAGATCGATTCAAAAGATCGATATATCGTGTTAAAAAGATCGATTCAGCTCGCCCATCTCTAGTCTGAAGGACATTTCGATAGGACCACCTCAATAGGAGAAAACGTTGGTTGAAGTTTTGAAAGTGCTAGTTTGATCCCGTTGAATGAGAAATATTAAGTTCCTAGTCTAACCTTTCCAAATGATATAGGTTAAAAGCGTGTAAGAAAACATTCTACGATGTCGAACTTGTTACTTTTGCGGTTCAATGTTTTATCCTTGATCCTCTTCGGCGTTCTACAGTAATTTTCTGTGAAGCGATTCGTACAAGTATTGATTCCCTGCAGATTAATGGAGAGAGAAGCCGAAAGTGAATCCATCTCTTTACATCGCCCTAATACAGTTATACAGTCTGATAAAGAGCCGGATTGTGTTTCAGAGCCTTCTGGAATTACAAATATTTAATGGGGCCCACGCGCATAATGGCTTAAGATAAAACCTTTTGCAATAGCTGGATTTAGATATAATTATTGCACAATTTAATGATAATTATTGCACAATTTTGATAATGATTTTTGTTTTAATTCTTTAATATTATTCGTTTTGTTCTATGTAATTAACAACAAACCATTATATGATTCTGAGTTAAATATTCGTTTGTTCGTAAGTACTTCTCATTTGTCATATAAGGAAAACTTCCACAAGTATTTTAGCGCGTTTCCTTCTTCAATCCAAAGGCAGGAAACCCGCTTTTATCGAACTTAAAACTTAACGTTCCAGAACTCAGAGATAATTAAAAAAAAGTTGTTCAAATTTGTAATAGGTATATATGTATGTATAAGATGTACAAATAAATAAATACATTTATATATATAAACATGTCGATGCTGGAGGTCGAAGTGGTATGAAGAGGTTTTGACCAGATGAAAACAAAACTGGTTTCAGTGTCTAAACTTAACTAAAGAGTGACTTAGGATGTTGAAGTTTGGCACTGCACGTCCTCAGCAAACTTCCATAAGTTGGTATCGCAAGTATGATAAGATATGTTCGTCAGTTAGCCGATTGAGAAATTTTAGCTTAATTAACTACATTTAAGAATACGCAGACTCGTACAAGCCGCCAGCGGGGAGTTATTACGATAGAAGAAAGTATTTGTGGTTATTCTGGCTTATTTGTGGATCTAATCAATTTTAGTTATTTATTCATTACTATTTGTGTTAGTTATGTACCTACTAAAACAAAATCTCTGAATAGTGGTATATTGTAAATGTTTCTCAAGATGGATTCAAAAAGCACTGGGGATCGACCGTTTGAGCACTCCGGGTGTGGATAGTCGAGGTTCGGTCGAATGGTAAAGAAAACAACATTTTATAAAAAAAAAAAAAGTGTTGTATTTCTGCCAACGTTTCGGCTTGGCAATCATGCCTTCTTCAGGGCTACGGGCGTGAGAGACAACAGTTCCGTGTCTTCTATGCTACATGTTCAGAGATTTTGTTATAAAATGTAAATATATTTAACATATGACCAAACCCGACTAATTCAACCTTCTGAATCTCAACGGTTCACCTCCAGAGACCCCCCCCCTTCGGATGGACCGTTGTTGCTGGTTAAAAACTCGTTAAATAGTTTGCAATGGGAATGATGTCCTATCAAAATATCGTAAGTAAAACTTGTCAAAGAACGTTTATTGAATAAAAACATGTGTATATTTTGACTATATAAACAACGTGGATACCATTCGTCTATCAAATTGTTGAATTATAATAAAGTCAACAACTGATTCTTATTCAACAATTTGGTAGCAGATGTAGCCAACAAATACACGTGTTTTTATTCAATAACATTTGATATAAGGAATTTTGATACGACAGCGACGATGTATCAAGTTTCGTCATGAAAAAAACAAAAACTATGGGTGCTACCGTGTTAAGAAACACACACACTCATATATATATATATATATATATATATATATATATATATATATATATATATATATATACATGTTTTTTTTTGTTCTTTTTTTTTTTATTGATGTTTTCCGGTAATACGGTAATAGTAAAAATTGGAACATAATGTTATAGATTACAGTTTCTTAGTAAATAACTGTAAATTATTTACTAAAAAACTGTAATCTATAACATTATGTTCCAATTTTTACTATTACCGTTTGCTTCATATATTCTAACTATTAATTATAACATTATGTTCTAATCTATACTTTCACCGTTTGCTTTATAAATTCTAAGTATTAATTAGACTAATTAGACTAATTACTGTCCAACAACAGTCAAACAATATTAATTGTTATTAAGGAGTCAAACAATATTAATGCATGTTTTTATTTGTTGTTAGCACCTGATGATGGCACATTTGTGTTGAAGGCCTAGTGCAAAATAAAGAAAATTTGTGGGAAGACTGAATTTTGTTTCACCCTCTGGAATATATACATGTATTTATATGTATCTAGTAGGTAGGATGGATGAAGATTTGAAGGCATTTTTCAAAACTTCTTTCATACCTCAATAGCTACATTCGGAAAGTGCCGAAAAGAAGGTAGTATTTTAAAAGAATCAATATTCATTAGCGAGCCCTAATGAGAGCAACGTATACAGATTTCCATTGAAGGCGACATACAATGAGATCTGTTGAGCAGGTCGAGGCAGAGCTACCTAGAAACCATTTGGCAAGGGGACAGAACCTTGACCTGAAGAACACACACCTTAAACAAACCTTAGCACATTTCCACAAGAAGAGCGTGGCCATTTAATCTAATTAAAGGGCAGTTAATTTAATTATTTATCTATGGAAAATTGAAAAATAATAATTGTAATAAAGGATTCGCATTTTGTTAAATCGCTACTGTCTTATCAGAATGAATTGCGATTGTTCTGTTGAATTCAATACTTGATTCTCTGTACATTATGTGCTAACTTCTTTTACGTTCTAAAGATAAAATTTTATTTTATTCTCTACCAAATTAGTTGAAGTTTTGGTCAAGCATGCAATAAATTTAAGGTAAGGTTCATGAATATTTATATAGGGTTTGTATTATTTTATAGATTTTGAAACTTTATTCAAATAATGCAAGGAGAATTATTCAATACAATAAACTGTCAATATTTTAACTCTGTCAGAGGAAATATGATCTTCCAAAGCATGAAAAACGGAGTAAAACATGGTATTCTATACACAGAATAAAAATATCAAGAGTATTTTCAGGAAGCAAGCTACCTTTTGCTTATTTGTGTTAGAACAAAAATAATTCTTTATCTGCCAATTTAAATAAAAAAAAATCAAAAATTATAAAGTGAAGAGATATTACACAAGACTTACCCAAGTATAAACAGGTACTGATTTTAAGTGGAGACTAATCGACGCGAGAATCGGGGAAATTTCATGAATACGAAATAAAATGAAAATAAAAAAAAAATGATCCCCAAACTATAAAACACACGTGAGGCCGGAACGATACTGGCAGGAACAAGCCGGTTGTCAGCTGATCACCCCTTTGGCAAGCCGCCTCTTCTCCCCCACCCCTACAGCTACCGCAGTCTAGTGGCCAGTTTTGCAACTAAATACTGTCGACCCTCACAGCTTACCAAACACAAAGATTTGATATAATTTCACACATCTATGTGTGATGATTGAAGTTTATCCTACAGCTTGTAATATAAATTAATTGTTGATTGGTTCTAAACCGTATTTACAAATTAAAGAATTAAATAGCTTCCTAATGAAGGATTAAAATAATAAATAAAAGTTATGAAGATGGTGGTGGAGGGGTTTGTTAAGATGATATGGATAGAACCTTTCAAATATGATATCCAATTTTATTGCAAGGTTTCAGACTTCATCGCCCTTCTTCAGAAATAATTCTGTAATTTCACATATTTTGTGTAATTTTAGTTATAAATTATCATAAAATGAACTATGTTATGTTAAAATATACTAACACTGTAATATTATTAATTAGTGAACACAATCAAATATTAAGAAGTCAAGAAATGAGTCTGATTTTGAGAAAAATCTATATTGCAAACGTTTCGGCATGCTCTTTTGCAGCCTTCAGATAAGAAATAAATTTACATTCAAATGAGACTACTCAAAACAGTATGAAAATAAAAATTGTATAAGTATATCATAAATATAGATTAAGAAACAATATTTCAAGTGCATATTAGATAAACATACAAAAATCTGTAGTTATATACAAAAATTAGTTGTATGCAAGTAAAAAAATTCAGAGAGGCCCAAATTAAAACAAATGGCAGAGAAACACCATGAGGCTCTGTTAATGTTTTTTATCTACTCTCAACTTATTTTTGTATCAGACTACTGATCAATTAGTTCATATAAAGAATCTTTGTTTACCTACTATACGCTTAAAAAATTGTTTCTTAACCCTCAAGTTTAACTTCCACTCCCTCTTGCCTGGTCACGACAATCCTCTAATCAATAACTTATCCTCATCCTCCATTCCCGGTAACCCTCATTGTCGTCTTAAGTGCAAATGGCCTAGAGACCTACTGTGATCAAACTATGTAAAATAAAGTAATGTAAATATTGTAAAAAGCTACCTTAAGAGAAAATGTAAACCTGTGCTAAAAGTTCAAGACAATAGGTTTTGGCCAATGGGCCTTTTTTTTCCAATCGGTCCTTCATGGCATGTATTCATGAACAAAACAATTATAAAAAATACTTGATGTATTGTATAATTGTCAAATAAAGATATATAGTAAATAAACCTCAAATGGTCGCACCTTGTTTTGTAACACGAGAGGTCGCATGGATGACAATGGTCAACCATTCCTTTTCCCTATATTTATGATTAATTTTGTCTTTATTTATTTTTGTGTCTTATTTATTGCAATTCTGACTGCACACAACAAATCATTACTAAAGAATGATAACTTTCAATAATATGGGGGAAAATAAGAGCTTAAAATAAAAATAAAAAAAATGAATTCAGTTACATAAAAGGTCGTGTGGATGACAAATAAAAAAATTGTACTCAAAAAATAAATTTTGTGTAAATAATAATATGTTATAAGTAGAATATCAAAATTAAGCATAAAATGTGTAAATTATAATGAAAATAAAAATAAAATACTAAAACACTTATAGTACATGACTAGCCAATAATGGACAACTGCCATCCAGAAAAAAAAACAGCACCTCTCTTCTCAGAAGGTAAATACCTACATTCTGTTTGGTCTAGGGTTCCCCCAACTCCCCCACATAGACTCCAGGCTCCCCGTCCTCGTCATTTCCGAAACATATACACAGGACCTGATCAAAAGGGTGTGGATGTCATCCATGCGACCACTTGAGGGTTATTCTATTGTCATGATGTATAACAAAAAAAAATTACTGTCTTGATTAGTCTCATTTGTAATAATGTATATTTATTTTTTTAACTGAATTAGGCTGCCAAGGAGCATGCCGAAATGTTCAAAATATAGATTATTCTGAAAATGTGACGTTTTCTCTTAGCCGAATACCTACAATTCCTTGGCTTCTTATCACCTCAACAGCTATCTTCACCTCATTATAATCAAATATTGTATTCAAACATTAGATAATATTGATATCAAGTCGTACCTTCAAGCAATTATAAGTATATCCAGGAGTCTGTCAGTAATAGTATAAAATCTAAAGATTTGAATTCTTAAAATTTTGAGCCACGCTGTATGCCAAATAATTTGTAATTTTTGTAGATGAAAGTGTGCCTTATTAGGCATAAAGCATGTCTCGCCTCTTGATTTCATACTACTATGGTCAGACTCCCACATTTATTTATAACTGCTTGAAGATATGACTTGATATTAATATTAGTTAATGTATGGATACAATATTTGATTATGTTCACTAATTAATAATTTCACAGCGTTAGTATATTTCAACATAAAATAGTCCATATTATGATAATTCATAACTAATATTAAATAGAATATGTGAAATTACAGAATTATGTCTGAAGGAGGGCAATAAAGTCTGAAACCTTGCAATAGAATTTAGAAGGTAAATAATTTAAGGGTTTAAGTCCGCCTGTAAATGTACAATTGTCATACCTGTTGGTGGAAGCCGTTGTCACTTGTATTGGTGAGAGAACTGTGGACGAGCGCATGCAACATTAGTACATCATTCTCAAGCCACTGATGAGTTAGTACTAACTAGTACGTCGAACACGCTCGCCCACAGTGCTCTTACCGATGCCAGTGACGACGGTCTCCACCAACAGGTACGACAACAATTTAGAAGATTTCACCCATCTTCATAATTCTATCCATCTCATTTTAAATAATAGTTTTAAGAGACCACTCTTTCAAAAGCATGGGAGTATATAAGGGGGGGGGGCTGAGGGGGCTGCAGCCCCCCCCCCCAAATTTTGATTTGATTGGAAAACATTTCATAAAACCCTTAAAAATAAATTAAATAAGATCATTTAGTTCATAAAACATATTCTATTTTGGGTGTAATAGTGTTTAAGTTGGCTATAACTCTTCCAAGATCTAAATTGTTAGTATTCCATACACCGGAAATGGTCTCAGCCCCCCCCCCCCCCGAAATTTTCCCAGCCCCCTCCGAAATTATTTTCTATATACGCCCATGTTCAAAAGTACAAATGTGGTCTCTCTTCAGGAAAATAACTTATTTCAATCTATGAAATTCTTTTAATAAAGCACTTATCAAAGGTTAAAAGTAACCTAATTATTTTAGGACTTTACTCTTTGATAAAATATAATTATTTCAACAAAATGAGTTTTACCTTCAATTTTTTATATATTGTTATTTACTTCTGATAATTCCATTTATTTACTTACAGGGGAGAGGACATATGGGAACATTAAAAGGCGTCTGTACAAATGAATAAGTTTATTAAATAAGTGTCTGACATACATCCTTGGAGTCAAGTGTAATTCTTGCAAAGATTATGAAAATTCATCACATTATAAAATTTAAAATTATATACTTCTTTTCATGTTGACACAACGTCTATCACAGCTTCAAAAGTATATTTTAGTAATTTTCTTGCTACAAAATGTCTTCTGTAATTAGTTTTCAATAAGATTCTTCAGAATTTCCTCCTCTGAAACCCTAAAATAAAACAATGTTAGGTTATTTTATTCTCATATTTTGGCAACAATTATTAAAATAAAATTAAAAAGAGTATACAAAAAAAAAAAACATTATTTATACACGATTACATGTATAAATAATGAAACATTATTTATACATGAGACATTATATATAAATTTTGTTAATAATAAAACAACATTAATTCCTAATGAAGATAGATTAGACACCCATCCAAGAGTAAATATTCAAACAAAAAACTGTAAACTGTTATAACAACTATTTGCTTACGGTAGTGTAAATATTGGACTCCAATGTTTAATTTAGAAGGAGTAAAATTCAGATCTTCTTTTTAAAGAACACGTATTCAATTTTTTACTAGTCATCCATTTAAAACAAAAAAATATTGTTTAAAGTACCACACTAAAATGCCAACCAAAGTGTTTGGGTATAACTAAACTCATACGTAGTAAGGTCCATAAGTTTCTGGCCTGGGATAGAAGGAAAGGTGAAAGAAAAAAACTGGTTTTACTGTTTTTCAATATATTCTCCTCTAAGTTCAACACACTTAATACAACGCTTTGGCAATATTTCTATACCATGAAAAAAATAATTTTCCTCTTTGTTAAAAAAATGTTCTTCCACTGCTGCTTGGGGCTCTTCGTCGGTGTTAAATCGCTAGGGGCCAAGTCTGGGCTGTAGGGTGGATGAGAGACTTCTTGGAATCCACAGTCCTTCACAGCGGCCTTGGAAATCAATGCTGTGTGGACAGAGGCATTGTCATGAAGGAGGCGGACACCTCTGCTTAACTTCCCTCACCTCTTCTCTTTAATGGCTTCTCGTAACGGGTGAAGTAGGGCTGCATAATACTCACCATTCATTGTGGTATTCCTTTCTTTAAAATCTATCAGTAGTATTCCTTTACAGTCCCAAAAAATTGTGGTCATTACCTTTTTTGTTGACTGCGTGACTTTTGCCTTTAAAGGAGGCCCTTCTCCTGGTCTTCTCCATTCCATGGACTCTCTTTTGCTGAGTGGGTCATAATATAGAAGCATTGTCTCATCCCCAGTTACAATTGAGTCCAAAAAATTCCTTGGGTCGGCATTATACTCGCGTAAAAATTCATTGCAGCAGTGAACTCGTTCCTGAGCAGCTGAAAGAATTTTTGGAACCCATCTTGCACTAACCTTGTTCATATGCAAATGTTCTTTGATGATCCTCAAAACACTTGGTTTTGAAAGCCCTAACCTTGCAGCTATTTCCTTGGATTTTAGTCACCGGTCAGACTGCAATTCAGATTCTACAAGTTGGATTGATTCAGAAGTGACAGCTTCTAATGGGCGACCGGGACGTGGGTCATCTAGATTTTCTCTCCCTAACTTAAATAATTTTGCCCATTCTTTCACTGTGGAATACGAGGGGAAGGACTGCCCGTATACACAATCCAAGCGCTCTTTAATTTGCGCAGGAGTAAGACCCTCTTTACAAAAGAATTTAATTACCGCACGGTACTCGAGTTTGAACATTGTAAAAATGGGGAATTTCCTTCAAGGCTGGACACTGACTGACAAGACTGAGGAAGTGCGGGCGATGGTCCCGGCACGTTTGAAGGAGGAGAAGCAGGACCGGCCGGAAACTTATGGACCTTACCTCGTACCATTTCATGCCCCTGTTAAATTTTCTAAATGAAATTCCACAAGAAAACGATCATTTGAAATATTGTCACCATGCTCCTTCTGTTGAGTATTAAACATTGGCCCTTTTTACAAAAACAATTCCGATTTAACCTTAGCACGGTATAAATTCAATCAGAAAGTTTCCTTTAATACCTTTCCTACTTAGTATAAGGAAAATCATTTTTATACCATTGCCAAAATTTAAGTTGAATATGATCTTATTTATTCTAATGAGTTAAACGTAATGCCATTATTAAATTAAGTAATTATTTGAATAATACCCTAGAAGCTGTAGCATATAAGTCTTGAAAACATCCACTCTTCTCGGCTAACTCAAACAAATATCCTGATTTATTTTGTAGCAACAAGTATGGGTGAGCAAACTCCTGAAAATTAAATATTATTACTGACAGAAAGACAAATTTCATTGGTGGTTTTTTTAATTTCATTTTCTTTGTATTCTGAAATAGAAGATCAAAAAGAGTAATATAATTGAAATTAAATGGAAACTTTTTTACTTATAGAAAAGATTTATTTAAAAAAAAAAAAATATTCTAATAAGTTTGGCCCAACTATTATTACCATTGTTGCAAACATTGTGATAGTTTTGGATCTAATGGCCCAGGTACCCTGTAAAAAAAAAAAAAAAAAAAAAAAAAAAAAAAAAAAAAAAAAAAAAAAAAAAAAGATTAAGGACCATAAAATGACAAGGAGAAATACTACCTTGGAACTTTTTTTCTCCATTTTCTTTCAATGCTTCCTTAACTAATCAAAAATGATATTCAAAAGTGTTTATGTGGTTGAACAGTTTTTAAATGTGCCAAAAATTGGATTTTTCAACTAAAGTCCTGATGAATTTCAAAATTAAAAACCATTTTTTTTTTTTATCTTTATTACAAAAAATTATGAAAAAAAATTCCTACATGGCCACTGCGCACACATTTTTGTGACACTTCTGTAACGCTCTATGTACTCTATAACATACAGTCTTCTTTTTCGTATCTGGCCACTGCACATGCGCGAACGCCAGCGGACACTTTTTTGTAACGTTTTTTTCAGTTTAGTCACCGCTAAAGCATATTTATGCTGAAAAAATTAAAAGTCCGACTCGCAGGAACTGCATCATCTTAGCGCGGTTCCTTTCTTATCCCTAGTCTAATTTGGAAAGATTAAAATATTTATTTATTGATAAGGATTCGCAACTTTGGCGAATCGCCTTAAGATTAAAATAGAAGCAGTTATTATTTTGGTTCCACCAGTCTTGAAAGGTCTTGATTTACGATCTTACCTGGAAGGGTCGGTCAACACTTGAAAGGGTCCCGCTAGTTACAAGGTCTTGGAATCTAGGAAATCTATATTTCTAACAATAAATTGTTTTGTTATTTTACTTACCTAGTTTTATTGTAAAATACATTATCCAACTATAAGCAATTAAGAAATAACAAGGAATAAAAACAGACAAAAAAACGTTCGAATAAACGAAATCAATTACTTTAATGGTTTAAGCACTTATTTCTCCGATTGACATCGCCTAATTAAAACTTTCGTCAGAACATTTTTTGTAGAGCATTTAGTAAGCTTTCGAATGGTAGCCTTTCGCTTCGCAAGATTTTCAACCGTTTTCGAGATATTAAGAAATTATACGAAGTTCCCAAAACTTTTCATTATTTCTAGCAATAGAAAATTGGTCTCATTTTACCTATCCTGTTTTACACACAAATACATTTTCTTAACATAAGAAATTACAAAAATAAAAATCAATAAAAAACTAAGGGAAAGAGACAAAAATTACAAAAAGAACGACAAACACCCGTTCATAAGAACTAAACAGACGTATTTGAAGTTTTAAGCACTTATTTCTTCGACTGACATCACCTAATCAAAACTTGTTTCAGAATCTTTTCTGTAGAGAATTTAGAAAGCTTTCAAATAGTTTCTATCCACTTATGAAAATTTCCCAACCGTGTTCGAGATATTAATGAAAATATACGAAGTTCCCAAAACTTTTGATGTCTGTTCATAAAATATTTTATTCTAACCCTTCCTTAACTCCAAACGTAACCAAAAGTTTAAGATATTAGTTTTGATAAAATTTGAACATGCAAAAAATGTTTCAACTGAATCCCATATATATATATACAAATTTGAACCACCGTTATTTTCGGTTTCTAGGGGTTCTGAAACGCGAAATTTTCTAGTCGGCACTTCCGGATTGTTTCATTGTATCAACCTTATAAGCGGGGTTCCTCCCTATGGGGGAGGGAGGAACCGCGCTAAAAAGAAACGATATTATGGCCGATTTTCTAATACAAAATGAAGAATTTTTCACCATTTTAGAAAAAATTAATGTTTCTTAAAAATCCTACATACTTAACTAGATTTTACCTTGTTCTTTCAAAATAATTTTAATAATAATATTGTTTTCAAAGAATTAAAAGTTATTGTTTTTAGATATTTTAACATCCCATATACAACTTATGACATAAAGAATTTAAAAATATTGATTTATTTTTTATTATGATATTGGAAAAAATTAATTGAGAAGATATGGTCGACCGTTCGGAAGTAGGAAGCGTTGATCGTCGGGGTTTCGGTCAGTGTTCTTATTCAATAAAACACATTTTATTTGCTAAAATGTATATTTATTGCCGCCAACGTTTCGGCTTGCTATACAAGCCATCTTCAGGGCTGTAAAAACATATATGGTATAACAATGGTAAGGACAGAAACAATAACAAAAAACAACAAAAAAAAAAGGCTAGAAACATTAACATAAATATGAGTACCTAAGATAATTGAGAAGATATGGTCGACCGAATAGGTACTCATATTTATGTTAATGTTTCTAGCCTTTTTTTTTTTGTTTTTTGTTATTGTTTCTGTCCTTACCATTGTTATACCATATATGTTTTTACAGCCCTGAAGATGGCTTGTATAGCAAGCCGAAACGTTGGCGGCAATAAATATACATTTTAGCAAATAAAATGTGTTTTATTGAATAAGAACACTGACCGAAACCCCGACGATCAACGCTTGGAAAAAATTAGTTTGATTTTGATCACACAATGTAGTATTACCCCTTAAGATTTGTTTGGATAAGAAGTGGTGAAAGAGTGAGGACTTAAAAGGTATCAAGAATTGTAGCAATAGTGGCTATGTAAGGGTAAGTAACAGAGTGAAGGGAAGAAAGAAAGTCTTAAAATTATAAGAATGTGATTTATGGTTTTGATGTAAAAAGGAAGGAAAGTTACATATGATCTGCTGAATAATAATAAAAGCAAAATATTAAGCATACGCGCACAGCCACGTTGAATACATCGGTTCCCGTAGATCACTGATATTACACAACATCAGGTAAGGCCATTACTTGGATGGGTGACCATCAAGGAAAATAGTGAGCTGTTGCCATTATTATTGGGTGGGTATCCATAGATAGCCTGGCGCTTATTGCCCAAAGGACGATATGCATTTAAACAAGTAAACTAGCAACCTTCTTCCACTCCTTAATATTCTACTACAAGTTGGACACAAAGTTTATTTTATTTGACCTCATGAAAGTCTCAAGATGTCATTTGTACAATATGTTTACTTATTTACAATAAATAAACAATTCAAATCAAAACACAAAGAAAAAATTATTGTAATTTTAAGACCTCTGTGGACTGGAGGTTTAAACTAAAACTCGTTTTGTATAAATAAACATCAGTGCTACTTAGCGTTCGTTTTGTTTTTAGTTTTTCTATTTTGTTTCATCAACTACAATGGTACCACCCTACTTAGTAATAACAGTAATAAACGGGGTCTCCCATGGTCTAATGGCTAGCGCCTTGGATTCATAAGCGGGAGATGGTGGGTTCGATTCCCAACCTCCGGCAGGAATTTTATCACCCCACAGCTCGCTGGTAAAATTCCTCGCTGCACCCTGGATGTCGGCGCTAATAACCTAGATGTAGATGCGCCGTATAAAAAAAAAAAAAAAAAAAAAAAAAAAAAAAAAAAAAAAAAAAAAAAGAAACAGTAATAAACTAATATTTTAATATCTTATCAAATCACTGCCAAATAACTAGGGGGCTAGTTATGTAGCAAAGTACTAAAATATTAATTGTAGTGTACATACATTGATAAAATTGTTATTAACAATATTTGAATTTCACTTTACCACTAATTTTCCAAAATCCATCACCATAACCACATCAGAGTCCATTATAGAATTCAATCTATGTGCGATAGTAAGAACAGTACAGTCCTTCAATTTTTTTCTAATGGTTTGCTGAATAAATGAATCAGTCCTAAAAATAAATAATTTCAAAGGATATTAAAAACACCTTATGAGGCATAAAAAGAAACATTTATTTGACAACAGGAACTAAAATAGACGAAGAAGCATTACCTTGAATCTACATTTGCTGTAGGTTCATCCAAAATAAGAATTTTATTGTCTCGGACAATCGCACGAGCCAGGGAGATTAATTGTCTTTGTCCAACACTTAAATTTGATCCACCTTCCTGGATTGCTAGATGCAGCCCACTTTTAAGATTTGTCACATATTCTTTCAACTCAACCTAAATATAATTTTAAAAAAATATATACTAGCTACCTTTTAATTAAGTCTGATTATTTGAATATAAGTTTAAACATAATATTTTTATATGCCTATTAAATTTACTTCATCTAATGCCTGCCAGAGGACATCATCTGAGACCTCATTGAACGGATCAAGATTGTATCTGAGAGTTCCAGTGAAAAGTACAGGATCTTGAGGTATAACAGAGATTTTTGACCTCAGATCCCAAAATCCTAATGTAGAGGTGTCAATTTCATCTATTTCTATTGTTCCTGAGACTTCAAAAAGTCGGAATAAAGCCGAAATTATTGAAGACTTCCCAGCTCCAGTTCGGCCAACTACACCAACCTATAAAGTAATAAATTATATATTTTTATAAACTAAGTTTTAAGTTTTAATTTAGGATATTATTAGGTCAATCAATAAGTCTGTATGCATTAAAAGCATTCAAGGGATTCGCTGTGACTCACTACTAGGCCAATAAGATTTTGAGCCTTTCGACACTTACCTTTGCTTGACTAATGAATTGTAATGTAAAAAGCCTGTCACCAATTTTCGTAAACATTAGACATGTATCAGTACCCGCCGAAAATGAATTTCAATAATCAATACAAACATGTAGTGTTAGTTTTATTTTCCTAAGATGAATCTGCCAGATCTGCAGTGATAAAAATGAATAGTGTACATGGTGAACATGTTAACAGTGTAAGGAATGCCAGGAAATGGTTTAAAAAAATTTAAGTTGGAGAAAGCAGCATTTATAATAAACGCTATTCAGGACGCCCAGTTAATTTTAATAATAATGTTCTTAAAAATCTTGTGGATCTTGTTGTCTGATCCACAATTAACAGTGGCTCAGATGGTTGAAATGATGGATTCATCTCATGGATTATAAAACTGCTCACAAATGGTTAAATTCAACAAAGGATTGTTTTATTATGATAAATCTGGACCACTTATGGCTCGAACAACACTACAAAAAATATTGAATTTATTTAAGAGCTTTTGCCACATCCTACTTACTCATCAAACATTTCCCGAAGAGATTTTCACTTATTTTGTGCCCCACAACATTTTTTACTAGGGAAAAAGTTAAATTCTAGGATGGCAAGAAGTGGTAAATAGTGAAGAAAAATGTATTATTGATTCAAATGTTAAATTGTCTTTTATTTATAATGTTCAAACATCTCCTCCCAAAAAAAAACCAAAAAAAACAAAAAAAAAAAAAAACGCACAGACTTTCTGGCCGAACCTATATTTTTAAGTAATTTTTATCTTGTTATGTGTAGGCATAAATAAGGAACACCCTTTTTTTAGGGAAATAACAAAATAGTAAACCTCCTTCTTGTTTTATTGTTTGACTAATCAACAGCTTTCTGGTAAATACTGTTCTCTTTAATTTGATACATCAATAACAATATGTTTTTTTACCTTTTGAGCTGGAAGAATTGTGAATGATAGATCATTTAAAACCCATGGAGAAGAAGAATTATATCTTAAAAATACATTTTTAAATACAATCCTTCCTTTTTTAGCCCATTGATCATGAGGTTTTCTTCCTGCAGCAAAGAATTGAAGAAAGGAACTCATATTTATAAAACAAATAAATACTAATATTGTATAAACATATTTATGATTAGAATAATACTAATAATTATGACAAAACTTAATGGCCACAATTGTGGACAAGGGCCTTAATTTTCAAAGTTGGTGGATTAATGGGACACCTGATCATGACCAAAGAAAATCATAAGTGAGCTAAACTTCCCAGCCCCTCCGGAAATTATTTCCTCTATACCCTCCTGGGATCAGCATATCTCGAAGCCTGTCCTAACATGATCCTGAACCATCTTAATCCATCCTCGCCACAGTTAAAAGAATTAGCTCTTTCAGTTCAGATTTTACAGTAGTCTTTACAGATTTTACAGTAGTCTTCTGACACGTTTTCCTGTATTTTTTTATTTTTTTTTTTTACGTTGCACCATTAGCACCACCTTAGGACTCATGAGAGTGTTTTGTGGCTTGCTCCTCTGGGCATTGCCCTTGAAGAAGACCTAGTTCGCTATGGAGAAACCATATCTCATGACAATTATTATTTTGGAACAATCGTTTTGTACGTTTGTGTAGTAAGAATGGAGAGTGCTGTTGGAGTTATTGAAAGAAAACCCCTCATGAAATTAATTCACTAAACTTGACTCACAAGAATTATGTAAAATTAAAGTCTACATTTGTACATACCTGGCAATGATTCTAAAGGCTTTTCTTCTTCAAGTTCAGTATATTCTAAAACTCTTTCAACAGAAGTCATATTGTTCTCAACTTCAGCAGATTGTCTCATTCCCCACTGCAGATTGCTTGTTAAAGCAGTGGTTTGTGTTATAGCCAATCCAACATTTCCTCCAAAGGTTGCTGGTTAAAAGACATCCCATTAGTTAATTTCTTTATAGTTTTAACATTAAAGTTCCCTGAGAACTTTTCATGAAATGCCCCTTAATAATTTATTCAGAAGAACTTTTTAATAAAAGTTTTGCTCCCTATTTATAAATGTCATAAAATCGGCAGAAGGTCATATATTATAAAAACTTAAATTTTTTGTTATTTCATTAATATAAGAAATAAATGAAAAATGAAGTTTTTATAATATATGACCTTCTGCCTTATTAAAGACATATTTCAGAACAAGGGTCACAATCCTATAATACAATATCTACTAATAATCTTTCTACTAGAACATTTTAAATTTTAACTATTGCATACTTAAGGGGATTTTCAGGCAAGACTGCAATTTTATTAACAGAACTGAAATTTCTATTAATTGTTGAAAAGGCAGCACAATAGGTCGTGTACAGTGCGCTCCCTTGAGCAAATCAAAATATTAGCCCAATTAAAAAAAAAAAAAAAAAAACGCTTAAGAATAGCATTTTAATGATGAAATCACCTATATTGTTTTCATACAGAAGGTTTTACTTTACTGCTGAGTAAGTTAGGCGTTACTTATATTTTATTTTTCTTAGTAATCTCCAAAGATGTCCCCACTGTCTACTATTTTCCCCTTTATTTAAATGATTCAGATTCTCAAAACCAAAAGTACTGATATATTGCTAGAATAGATATAGTCAGAGGTGGTTTATTAAGTTTAATGACATTTTATAACAATGTACAAAATTAATGCATTACACAATGCATAAAGCTGTATAAAACAAATTGGTATGATGATAGGTTTGTTAAATATTATATTTTATATATATTGCATTAATAGATTTTATTATTGTTTATGTTTATATAATTATTGGTATATTATTATTATACTATTATTTGATGGTGTCAACACTGTGATGCTATAACAGCTGTAGGTTGGCAAACTTGTTTACCCTGTTCTAGTGAGTGTGATTTTTATGATGTAATTTTTGTTTATGTGTGTTGTCTATTATTCAATGTATGGTGTATACAATGTTTTGGACAGACATATACCTTCAATCATTAAATTTAACAAGATCTTCATCTAAGTCCTGCATTATATTATTAATTAGAATTAAAGATGGTTGTAACCTCAAAAATAAGAATACTGGTACTAGTTCAATTTGTAATTAAAAATATTAATTTATTTAAACCATTTTTCATTGTTTTGTGATTAAATTACTATTTCTGACTCACAAGCTTTGAGAAAGATAAAGCTAAGTGTAACAAGAGCATTGTAAATGGCACAGACGATGTCAAGCCAAAGGGCAATAGCTCGACCAGCTGCAATGAATGTATACCACGTCGCAGAATGTTTGTCCTGAAAAAAAAAATTAAATTAGGGTAATTCTGAGCGAAAACTGCCAAGACTCCGATCTTCATGAAACTTCGTATACTTATTCATTTTAACCTAATTAAGAATAAAAACATAAAAAAAGCTGGCGGTAACAACTAGAACAATATTTATTATTCGTTAAACTTTATTAATATCGAAACCTTTCTTTTCTACAAATTCTGCATTTATCATAAAAAAAAAGTCACCGCCTAATATTTCTCCTCTCCTAGTTTATGAAAAAAAAAAATCAAGCTAGCCCTAATAACATGGTAGAAACTTTTCATTTTTTAGGCTAATAATTCAATTAAATTGAATCAATGACAAACCTGAAACATTACAATTTTCTAATCACATTATACACAAACATTGGAAATATATAGAGCCCACTTTGACCAAACTTGGCACACAAGTAGGTCTTGACACGGGGAGTGTCATAGGTTAGGTCAAAAAGTCTACCTGCTGTATGTTTGTTCCTTATACAAATTCACACAGTTTGACCAAACTTGGCACACATTTAGATCTTGAGCCGGGGAGCATCATAGGCTAGGTTAAAATCGCCTAGGACGCACAGTTCGGAGGTCACGGGTTCGAAACAGTTACAGATTTGCGTTATACGATTTTAATATTAATTGTTTGGTTTCTACTTTATTCTTGCTTTTCTAGATGCAGAAAGTAGGTGTAGGTTGGCGCGCCGGGTAACAGCTAGTATAATATAATGTTAAGGTCATGATATAATATACTCAATGTAATTTAAAAAAACAAAACAAACTTGATGCCTGTCAAATTCACTTGATAAAACACTTTCAGCTCTCAAAGCATGCACTGTAGTAAGGCCCTGAAGAGATGAATTCAGATGAGCATATATTGGGCTCCTGGCTGAAACATGAAACACAAAAGTGTGAAATTCAAATTTTACACAAGAGTCACTTTCTAGCATTTTTAATTTATTTTAGATAAGACGGTAAAAGTTGAATAATATTTTTTTTATTTTACTTTAAGAGCTGCACAGCAATGGTGATCTGCCCTAAAATAATTTATATAAAATATAATAAATAAAATAATAAATTATAAGCTAAGGATCAGTAACAAAGTTAAAAATTAAAGGGTATGGAGAATGAAATAAAGAAAATAATAATAATAAAAATAATAAAGAAATATATAAGGAATTAATAAAATAAATAAATACAGAATTAAACTTATAATTTTAACGGTAATAATAAATAGTAATCATAATGATATTTGTGGAGTTGATATCAGGAATATTATCCTGAAATAAGAAACTTTGACTTGGGAGTTATGTGTGATAAAATTATATTTTATTATATGTCTTTGTGGTCAGTATGGTATCAATATGGTGGCTCCTATCAGATAACAGTTCAATGAGGCTTCGAGGAATCTGTAAGTTGTCTCTTTTAAGGCAGTCTGTTAGTAAGTGTTTTACAGTTAAAGGTATGTTGCATGCCTCACATAGTGGTTTGTCTTGTCTTGTGAAGAGGTACGAATGGGTGAGTCGTGTATGTCCGATTCTTAGTCGTGTTAGTATTACTTCGTCGCGTCTTGTCCTTAGTTCACCTGACGAATATGGCTGTATACTGCGCTTTACTTCCCTGAGGTGGTTATCTTGAATAATATTTAAGTTCATGGTTTTGACAATAAAAATTACCTTGATTTGCTTTTTGTATGAGGTTGTAAGATTATGATTTATTCTTTTTTGTTTGTAAAAATTTCAATATTTCATACTATTTGATAGATCTATGTTAATATTTACATGTATATTATATTATGGTCTTTAATTTATGTTTAAAGAGTATGTGACACTTTACCGCTCATGCATTGACTGTGATATTTTTTGTGACATCTTTCAAAAAAAAAAAAATTATTTCATAAGGGTAAATTTCTAAATATAATACAGGCTCATATATGTAATTATAGTTCAGAAAAGAAGCATAGACTCTAAACGTTGTTAGAAGATTATTTAAGAGAGAAGAAGGTACAAATGAAATGACACAACAAGAGAGACAAGAATATTTTTTCTTAAACTATTTATACATTTTACCTGTTCCTTCTATCCTCTTAATGAGACAGGATGATGTTAAATAAAATTGTCTCAGTAAATAAAATATAAAGAGCATGGCAAATGTGGGAATCAGCAGCCATAGGTTAGTTGAAGGTACGACAGAAAACACACCAATTGCTGATAAAATTATCTATAAGTTGGGACAGAAAGAAAAAACATTTGTTAATTATATATGATTTAATTATTAATTACTTCTAGAGGAGTAAAATCACAATTTTGTCAGGAATTGAAAAAAAGAAGGGAAATGGTTTCACATAATAAATAATAAAAAAAATGTGTTACATCGTATAAATTTTCACATTACATAATATAAAAAAAAGTCTGTCATGGAGGAGCTGCATAACTAAGCACTTTCCTCAGAATTTGGTAGTGCCGAGTGCATTCCTGAGTAATTTGCTTAAAATAACCTAGGTATAAAGATAATTCAATCAATCAATATTTATTTGAACCAATACATATAGTATTATTTACAAATGGTGAAGGGAGAAAAAAAATATATATACATTAACAAAATAAATACTAACAAAAATAAAATAAAATAAAAAATAGGAATAAACTGACCAAATAAAAATAGAACATGAACAAAAGGTAAACAGAACATGATAGGTAAACGGGACATGAGGTAAACAGAACATGAATTAGAAAATAACAAATTATTGTAAATGAAAGAAATCTTGATAACATCTTGGCTTTAGCCGTGTTGCAATCCTTTCTCCTAGCTGAAAGTCTTTATAAGCTGGCTCCATCTATTGTTGGTAGTTTGTATAAAGATAATTAAAATAAAAACATTAACAGTTCTGCTCTTTTGCATTTGCTATGAGCAGCTGTTTCAATTATTAATTTTGTAATTAATTTCCTTCCAGAGTTTTGTGTATACGGGGTACTATAGCACATAATAAATACATAAAGCTTCACATTTTCATCTATTGATCTTGATGAATAATAAAAGAAACGGGATGCAGTAATAATGGTGGAACAGGATACAGCACCCCCCTAGCGGCAGACATCAGAATTCTACGGCACACATAGTCATATCAAATTAGAGGCACTCCTACTGGGAGTTTTACGAACCAATGTTTGGCGGGAGAATCCAATTCAAACATAGTACAAAGTAACCCCCCCCCCCCTCTTCCGATAGACCGATTTAGTTCATTTTCACAAACAACACTTCTTTCTTATTAGATAGCCAAGACGTATAAAGACTTTCATAACAATCAACAGAAATTACGACCGGTATGAGCAAATTAATCAATTCAAACATAGTAAACATAATTTAGGTCCGGAGTAAACCCCCTCTCCTAATGAACCAATTTAGTTTATTTTTACAACACATTTTTCTCTTCGGTTGACCACAACGAATACCGAGTTTCATTGAAAAATAATACAAATTACGACTGGTATTGGCAAATAACTACTTTGGCTCCGGAGTAAACCCCCCCCCTCCAGATGGACCGATTTTGTTGGTTAACGAACTCCTTCAATTGTTTGATGGGGGAATACTGTATACCAAGTTTCGTGACAAAAAAACAAAAACTCTGGCCTGTATTGTGGTAACAGACACATATATAACTATATATATATATATATATATATATATATATATATATATATATATATATAGACATATATCAATTTTAACTGGGGTCATTTTCGGTGTCTAGGTAGGATCGATAAAGATTCAAAGAAATTTTTCAAAAATTCCTTCATGAGTGCAACCTCAATAGCTACTTTTCTTCGGAGAAAAGTGCTAAAACAACATTAAAGGTAAATAAACATCTTTGAATCATTGAGCTAAATGAAAATCATAATAATATTTTTCATTTTATCAATAACGCACCTGCAAGCAACTTATCAGACTACTTGGCAAAATTTCATCAATGTTTCCAATATCTTTAGAAAAACGATTAAGAATCCGACCTGGAAAAAATAAATTTAGAATTAATATGTATCCTATTGTAAAAATAAGAATGGAAATTAAAAACGTTAACAATTATAACTTAGGAGTTTATAATAAATTGGGTGTACTTGCATCACTTAATCTATTAATAGTCATTTGGTTTAGTTAATATCATATTAACTTCAAACAAATAAACACTGGTTTAGTAGGAGAAACAATTGTAAGAATTAGATCAAATAATACAATAGTGTATAAAATATCAAATACCTTCTAGAGTTTACAAAATAAAGATTTGGCAACTTTGAACAGCCAAGAAAAATTACAAGAAATGAGCCGACAAAAGGTTCTCCCGTCTACATAAGTCGAGAAAAACCAATACCAACCCATCACCCCTTTACTGCCAATAGGTGAATCTGAACCAAGGTCAACCAGTTCATTGACTCGTATTTGAAAATATGCAATAATATTACAAAGTTTTTATTACAAGTAAGACATTTTACCTGAATTACTCCCCATCTCAGACAGGGGGAAGTAGGATTATGGGATGTAGTAACAGTCTCAATCACATGGGAAAGTTCCTAACCCATTCAAACCTGATAGCTACTGTCTCATGCTCGTGGACTGTTAGCCACTTTTGTGACAACGGGTCAGCATGCTCGTGGACTGTTAGCCACTTTTGTAGAAACAGGACAGCATGCTTGTGGACTGATAGCCACTTTTGTGCTGAGGCCATTTCTTCACTACGGGACTTAAAGCCACCACTGTGACAGCTTTTTGCGATATCTAGTGGTAAGTTATGGTAGTTCTAGTCACTCTTGTATCCACTAGAGTTCATAGAAAAGCAGTTTGAGCCTATCGAATGCTGGTTTCTCTTTGCAACCCGATTCCTTTGCACAGGTCCCTCTGAAGGGCCTTACAGTACAAAGTTTTAAAAAAAAATGTTTTTAAGCCTGCAGCTGACTGATCCAAAACCCAGAATGAGAAACTGGTAACAGGCAACTTTTTAAAGAAAGAACGAAAGCATTTTAGGAGAAATGAGAAGGGATGGATGGAGGAAGCTCAGCTTTTTTGCGGTCCTGTGGAACCAGGAGGGTGAAACGGGCTCCGCTCCACGGGCATGTGGGTTAAAGTCTCGTAAAATGATATACCTCAGCACTAAAGGTTAAGCTTAGTACATGCTGTACTGAGTTGAGTAGGGTGATTGAGTTTTCCTGGTAGCCTACGGTTATTTATCTTCATTGGTTTATTTATTTTTATCAAAATTGGCCAAACGTAAAAAATAAAGAATAATTGTTTTTACTCACCAGAATGGTTTTCATTAAAGAAGAGTAGTGGTGATCTTGAAACAGCACTGAACATTTTGTTATGTAATCTCTGGGATATCCTCATGCAGACAGAGAAAAAGAATGTTGACCTTAGTATTGAGAGTATAATGTTGGCCAGTATTAAAGCAGTGAATATATAGAGGCAAATCTCTCTGGAAGGATATTTATAAAAAATGTCATAAATTGAATTAGTTATCTGAGTTTGGTTGCCAATAAAAACATGATCTTCCAGGTTAACCCTAAAAAAAATAATGAAACTTTAAATAATATTAATTTTCAAAATTATTTGATAAATTATATTTAATAACAATTTGTGTAAAGGAAAATAGTGTTTTTCGAACGCAGATTTAGTAAAGGTTTGGCCTTGGTATCATAGTAAAACTATGAGGAAATGTGTTTTACTTTTGCAAACGTTTTTATTTGAAATTCAAGCCTTCATCAGGGCTGTAAAACAAGAAGGACAGAGTTAATACTTATTTTTATGTAGAAGGCATGAAAAGAAAACCATTATACGGAGACTAGGATGAATGATGCATATATCATATACATACATACGTCCTAATACATGTATAATAGTTTTCTTTGTATGTGTTCTGCATATAAATTAGTATTGACCCTGTCCTCCTTGTTTTACAGACCTGATGAATACTTGAATTCCATTTTCTTGTAAAAAATGTAGTTTTATTGTGATACCAAGACCGAACGTTGTCTAAATCTCCTTTGCAATAACAACGGCCGACAATCTACTCTCAATGATAGAGTGTTTTTTAAATGATTAACGTTTTACCTGATTTATTTTGATTCTATACTATTTTTGAAACTATTTACTGTGTGATACCATTACTTTTTAATTAAATTAAAAATATAGAATCTAAATATTATATGTTTCATATTATTTAGATTACTAGAATCTAAATATTCAATAAATTTATTTTTGTGTTAACCGTAATTGCTTCTTCAAAACTGGTTTTAACATATCTTGAATTTCTCATTTCCCCCCTTTTACTTGAAGATAAATTGGACATATAAAATGAAATTATGATATTACCAATAAGAAGTCCAATAATCACCTCCACTGGCAGCAGCTTGTGCACTGAGAAATATAACTATTAGCGACCCGAGTACACAGATGTTTCCTCCCTGCTTAAAATATGCCCAGAATACATTAAAATTCATATTCTTCTTGTTAACAAATTCCACTTTCATCAAGTCTTCGTCTTCATTTTCTTCAATTTCTAAAGGTTCAGCATTCTAAATTTTCAAAAGAAAGTTTAATTATTTTCAAAGAAGGTACTGTCAGCTGGGGCATAACTGCAGACGCGCTAATGGAGCAAGATCGCTGTAGGATACACAAGAAACTATATATCCTAAGTTACATAATTTCCATATCTTTATATTTTATAAGAACCAATTATTCAAGCTAGGATTTGAACCCAGATCTTCCCATTTTATGCTAAGATGGCTTGCCAATTAGAGCACAGCGCTTCATGTCACACCGTGGCAAATTAATTCATCAAATAGAACAGGACAAAATAACATATAAAGTTATTGTAATTTAAGACCCTGTGCCGGAACCTTTGCAAGGATTTAAATTTATTTAACTATGGTGTAATAAACAGGATGATTAAGCCCAGCGCACACAGTGAGACTGTTCTGCAAACCAGTTGCACGGGCAACTGTTTTGTGACCTCAGCAATGTATTTGAATGGGGAAGCCCACATGATGCAACTGGTATTTGACAAAAAAAAAAAAAGAAGAAGAACCAGTCACATACAACTGTGGGCTTGCGGTTGCAGTTGTTTTGTACGAGACCTTGTGGTGTTTTGCTGGTCTATCCGACTGAGACATCTCTCTCACTGAATGAATGAATGAAAAGTTTTATTCTTATTCCGGGACAGAAGTCCCATAGGAATAATTTTGAAATTACAAAATAATTTTGAATTTTACGTATAAACTTAAAAACTTATAAATGCTATCAGTATCAGTATATAGTGTACAGCTTCAATATAGACTAGGGGTTGGGTAAAACTTGGAGGGATAGAAGGTGGTGGAAGAGTCGGGATTTAAAGGTTTCAAGGTTGGTAGAATGGCGGACAGACAGAGGTAAGGAATTCCATAGCGAGGTGGCACGGGTGACGAATGATTTTTCGAATATTGCTGTTCGGTGGGAAGGAATATAAAGATCGGAAGGACGAGATCGGGTGTTACGGGAGTGAACCGAGGATTTAAATTTAAGAAGTTGAAAAATATAAGAAGGTCTACGGGATTGAATTACTTGGTAAAGGACTGAGCCGAGGAAGTACTGACGACGATAAAGAGGGAATAGCCAATTTAGCTCCTGGTAGAAATGTGATATGTGGGAGTCTCTGGGGATCCCGAGGATAAAACGAATGAAACAGTTCATGAGGCGTTTGAGTTTTGCCTCGAGATCGCCAGAAAGTCCACCGTACACCAAACAACCATAGTCAAACTGGGGGAATAATAGGGAAGTTACGAGGAGTTGACGGGTCTTTGTTGGCAGGAGATGGCGGGAGAGGTTGAGCTGTCTCAGGATAAATATGGACCGACGGGAAATTTGGGAAATATGATTTTTCCAGGAAAGGTTCTGATCAAATATGATCCCAAGATTTTTAACTGATTTACAATATTTTATAGGGATGCTGTTAAGGTAAAGGGCTGGAGAAGGGGAAGTAGAACTTATGAGGGATTGGGAGCCTATAACAATGGCTTTGGATTTGTCTGGATTCAGGGAAACCTTATTAGCTGCAGCCCAAGCATTGATGTTGTTAAGATCTACTTGCAGCTTGTCTACAGCATCTCGTAGCAAAGAGGGCTTAAAGGATAGGTAGATTTGGGTATCGTCAGCGTAAAGATGAAACTTGGAATGAACTATGGAAAGAGGAAGATCATTGATGTAAACAGAAAATAGAGTTGGGGATAACGAGGAGCCCTGCGGTACACCATGGGAAAGAGGAAGAGGGCTAGAAGGATTGCTGCCGGGGATGACCACGTATTGGGATCGATTGGATAGAAAGGATTGGAACCAGCTAATGGCACTGTTGGAAAAGGAAAGAGATTGGAGTTTGGTGAGGAGGATTTGATGGTCTACGGTATCAAATGCTTTTGAAAAATCTAGGAGAACTAGAATAGTGAGCTGTTGGTTATCTATGGCAGTTTGAATGTCATGGGTGATTTTTATGAGCGCTGATTGAGTGGAGTATGACGGACGGAAGCCAGACTGGAGAGGGTTAAGGAGATTATTTTTTTCAAGGTGGTTGGATACTTGAGATTGGACCAGGCGCTCTAAAGGTTTGGAAAGATTGGATAGAAGGGAGATAGGACGGAAATCCTTCGGAGAGCAGGGGTTTGATATTTTGTTAAGAGGGCGAACCAACGCTGTTTTCCATTGAGAAGGAAAAGTCGAGTTTTGAAGGGAATAGTTGTATATGTGAAGAAGGATAGGAAGGATTGCGTTCAACACAATAGTCTTGAGTTCACATTCTTGCTGAAAGAAGGGTGACCCAAAGCTCTCTCTATGCTCTTCGCCGTCTTCGGTATTGATAATAGTTAACAACACCTTCTTCACCTGAGTCTGATAAAGGTAGCTCACATGGCCAAGCCAAGGCCTTAAAAACAAATTCATTTAACACTGACTTTTACTGTATTATAGGCGCAACTGTTTACAAGCCCTTTTCCATTATACTCGTGTGGGGACAGAAGTTTTGTTTCAGTTACAAACTGGTTTCAGATGCAAAAATTCTGAGCTAATTATAAAGGACATTAAAATTTAAATAAATAAATAACAACATGAAGATTAAAACAAAAATATAGCATACCCTTTTAATTTGATTAGCAGATGAAGTACTGCTGGTCTCGGCTCCACCACAATCAGGTTTCCTTATATACATCGAAAAATCTAAACCAAATGCTTGAAGTTGATCGTAGTTTCCTGCTGTCTGAATTGAGCCCTGTAATGTACACAATAAATGTTGAATTTTGAAATTAACTATTATTTTTATTAGAAATTTTAAGAACTGAATAATAAATTGTATATCATTACTTGAAATAGAATTTTTACAACCAAGACCACCATGCAGCCTTCATTAATACGTACTCATATAAAATTCATAATTTTTAATTATTAGATATATTTAAAGTTTCTGCATTAATGTTGTATTGAGATATACACACATAAATTCACACATTGTTAAATATATACCAGATACAACCATAAAGGTAAATGAAGTTTTAAATTTAGCTTACATCTTCCATAGCGACAATTTGCTTCACATCTTTTAGATATTGCACTTGATGAGTAATTAATAGCACTGTTTTTTCTCTCAAAATACCTGGAATGAATACAATTTTTCCATTTGTTTTATAGAAGTAGATAGAATGGTTATAATAGAAGAACATTTACATTATAAAATAAATTTAATACATTGGGTATTTTTATTAATTTCAGGAGGCTCGGAGTCCGTGAGTGTTAAGGTGTTATCTTTCTTTGTTGCAGTTCGATTCTCACTAGAGTTAGAGGCTTTTCTTTCGGAAAAAGGAAAGGCATTGGCCCTTTTCTGGCGAAAAAAGAGTGGTAATCTTGTAGTTTAAAATAAATAAATAATATTCCTATTCAATGTATTTACTTATAATAGAAACAATTGGGGTCTCCCGTGGTCTAGTGGCTAGCGCCTTAGATTCATAAGCGGGAGATGGTGGGTTCGATCCCCACCGGCGGCAGGAATTTTCTCATCTCACGGCTCGGGAAAATTCCTCACTGCACCCTGGATGTCGGTGCTAATAGCCTAGATGTCAAAGCGCCGTAAAAAAAAAAAAAAAATAGAAACAATTTGTACGAGTATTAAGGTCGTAGTGACATGGTAAAATGGTAAGTTAGTTTTGAGTGTGTTAATATCAGAGAAAGTTAGGTCTCATTTTCAGCAATTAAAACTAGGGAGAAACACAATCCAGAAGAGTGACACTGTTGAAAGAAAAACTGAACAATCACAACTTGAATAGGTGATGCGTTTAGGTGGCAATTTTTTTTATGTTTGATTAATTACAAAAATTGTATTTATCAACTTGCATAATGCTGTAAATAATTTAAAAAATAAAATGTTTTTCTTGACAATTAAATTTAATCAAATGACACCAATATTCAGTGGGCTCCTGCAAAGATTTCTTTGTAAGGAAAAATATAATGTTATAAGTAATAGTTTTTTATTTGCATTTAGTACTTATAAAATTCAGCTTACCTGTAATGCATTCCTCGAACAAATGCTTCTGCACATTAGCATCAACAGCAGACAGTGGGTCATCTAATAAATATATATCGGCATCCTTGTAAACTGCTCTGAAATCATAAATGGAATATAACTAAGGTTCTACATCTATAATATACGGCTGCTACTACTACAATTGCTACTACTCTCTTACACTTATTTTTTTATTCAGAAACTGACATTGTCACTGTTCCAGAAACTCACTGAGTTGTCACTGAAAACTCCAGAATTTACATATGTATACTAGGATTTGGAGCAATATTTTGCAATTACCTTGCCAAGCTTATTCTTGCCTTTTGACCACCACTCAAGGTAACTCCTCTTTCACCGACAAGAGTTCTTTCTCTATATATAAAGCTATCTATGTCTTTGTTCAAGGCACATGCTTTCAAAACTTTCTTGAATTTTTTTTCATCATACTCTTCTCCAAAAAGTATGTTCTGCTTAATTGAAGCAGGGAAAAGCCATGGTTCTTGAGACGCATAAGACACTCTCCCAGCAACGTGGAGAGACCCACTGTCTATAATCAATTCTTTTAAAATGGTGTGAAAAAGTGACGTCTGAAAGTAAATAAAAAATATTAACAACTTGTAATGTAGATTACTTACTGGTTGTGTGTCAGAAATGATTTTCAAATACTTTAAATTAACTGCTGGAGATGCTAGTCTGTATTTTTTTTTTTTTCCTTTTAAGGCACATCAACCACTTAGGTCATTATTGCTAATGGAGATCTAGATGACCGGCAACTGGCATATATTCAGAAAATAAATTCTGATACTTGCGGAAATAAATTGAAATATTTGCTCCTTTTGCTTCAGAAGGAGCAAATATTTGTTTTTCTCTCAGTTGTAAATTAATAAGTTTTACACAATAGTTATTATTATTTATTTTTATTTAATTTTCTAATTAAATATCTAGATGATCATTTAGTATATTTTCAATATTATCTAATAACAAGAAACGCTATAAAAATTAAAATATTTATATTTTGGATATTAATTTACAGGATTTTGAAAATGTTATTAATGTATTTATATTTGTTGTTTCATTGACAAGCATTTCGTCAATATGTACAGGCAGTTGGGCTTTATATCATTCCTTTCTAAATTTTTGGCATTCATTTAAAATATGCTTAACAGTTTGAGGGGTATACCACCCTTATAAAAGGGTGGTAACCTATAGATAGCCCGGCGCTAATGGCCAAGTTGTAGATGCGCCTTAAAAAAAAAACAACACTCACATGTGGCCTATTCCTCCTTGCACATCAGCTGTCTCTGACTCAATCATGTATGCCCTATGTGTATTCGAGACAAGGGGGAAATTTTACTAGAAACCAGAATATTTCTCATCAAAATAAGTTTCTCGACTATGTAATTTTTAACCCTGGGCTTCTTATCTTCTAAATTGTTAATAAAACAAAAAAAAAAATAAACATATCCTGAAAATGAAGTAACTATCCGATCTATAACTTGCCTTTCCAGCACCGACAGGTCCAATAATAGCTGTAAGATCTCCAGGTTTCACTTCCAAATTAATGAAATGGAGTATATTTTTGCTTTCACTGCTCCACTTAGCACAAACATCTGACAATGACAGCCCAATTTCAGACGGATTAATTACATTATCCGTTAACGTTTTTGAGACTGATTTTCTAGATTGGTTTTCTTGTACTGATTCTTTCAAGAGAAAATTCTGAAATGAATTATTAGCTTTGAGGTACATTAATATTTCTATATTTTTAGCAAGTTTTACAATAAAGAGCAGTAATACATTATACAATTTCAATGGAATTTAGGTAAGAATATTAAAATTACAAAAAAATAATAAAATTGTTTGAAAAGAATTCTTGTCTTATCCCTATAATGCCAACCTTCCTCGGCCTCCCCAATTTTACCAACTATTTATCATTCAGGCAAACATACTTTTATAAAAAAGTATATATAAGTAAAAACTCAAATTATTAGATATTCTTTAATATTAGGTATTCTTTCATATTATACCAGGTCATTCAAAAAGTCCTGTCGTTTTTTTGGGGGAAATTATAAATAAATAAATATTTTCAAATAATCACCTTTATTCATCAAAATATCCACCGTTACAGTCGGTAACCTTCTCCCAACGAGATGGTAAAGCCCAAATTCCTTCCTTAAAAAACTGTTGATTTTTACTGCAAAAATAAGTGGTCAGTTCGTGAATTAGGTTGTCACGGTCTTGAAAACATTTCTGTCTCAGATTGTTGTCGAGATCTCTGAATAGGTGATAATCAGTGGGTGACAGGTCAGGGGAATATGGTGGGTGAGGCAAAACTTCCCAGCCTATTTCTGTCAATTTTTCCCTGGTCAATTTGGCGGTGTGTGGTCGAGCGTTGTCTTGAAGAAGCAAAGGTCTTCTTCTGTTGACTAAGCAGGGATCAAAAGTCTTAAGCTTGGATTGGCAATGGTCCAGTATATTGCAGTATACTTCTGCAGTGATGGTTTGCCCTTGATTCAGAATCTCAAAATGCACTATACCTTTGGCTGTCCAGAAAACAATGAGCAAAACTTTCTTTGGATGGAGATCTGGTTTTGGAAATTGTTTAGGTTTCTCATCTGCCGACAACCACTGATATGATCGTCTGAAGTTGTTGTACAACACCCATTTCTCATCACAGGTGATGATTCGATTCAAAAAGGGTTCGACTTTCAAGCGGGAAGTTAACGAAGATGCAGTTGTCAAGCGAACAAGCATATTGGCATCTGAAAGCTTATGAGGAATCCATTTATCCAGTTTTTTCACTTTTCCCAGTTCTTTAAGGTAATTCCAGGCAGTGGTGGCTGAGATATTAAGTTGAGAGGCTATCTCTGAACAACTTTGACGCGGATCCAACTCTACTACTCTTCGAACGTCCTCCTTATCAACTACAGTTGGTCGACCTGAGCGTGCCTCGTCTTCTAGTGTCTCGTCGCCTCCACGAAATTTTGAAAACCAAAATTGTGCCTTCCGCTCAGACAGCACATCTTCCCCAAACACGGAGCATATTTTTCTAGCAGTTTCGGCAGCTTTTGAGCCAAGTTTAAACTCATAGAGCAAAATCGACCGAATTTGAGTTTCAACTGGAATCATTTTAACTAGACAGTTGGATGGTGACTGCATTAAATTAATCCTCCTTAGCCTCCTATTCATAAAGTATAAACATTTGTGTTTACATGGATAAAAGTTGTATTGAACGGAATTAATTAGCAAACACTCTAGAATCAAAATAAACAACGAACAAACGAAAAACGACAGGACTTTTTGAATGCCCTGGTATATTCTTCAAAATTGATTAATATAACTTTATAATTAGTTTCACGACATATGGGGGCGATGAAAATTAGTATGAAATTCAAAAAATTAGTTTTTTCACAGATTTTCTTGTTTTAAATAAAAATATTAAAAACAGGATAAAAGAAAAATCAGATACAACATGAAATATAAAAGAATTAATGTAAATCAAATGGTAAAACAAATGCAAATAAACTCCTCAATCTCCAAACATTCGTAATTTTCACATACCTTCTTCGAAATAATTTCACAAACGGTGGTACGAGCGATGAAATTCTTTCTGTGACTCATCATGTATTGACCACAGGTAGCAAAGCTGGGCTGTGGTGGAAAATAGAAGAGGGGGGGGGAGGGAGGCCACTGTTAATCACAGAGGTGCTCGTCATTTTGACAAGTGTTGGCGTTCTAGGGTTAAATAAACAGCATCTGAGTCTGAAAGCATTTAGTATTTTTGTTGAAGCTAATTTGCTTAGGATTTGAAACTTTTTGTTGAAAAAAAGGAGTACTATGCTAACAGAAAAATCTTTAAGTGAGAAACACTGAGATAGCCTTTAAATTGAATAAGTATAAGCGAAGCATTACGCTTACCTCAATTCTTTTTAATGAGATGAGAAATTCAGAGACCTGTGATGCTCCTACAGGAAAATAATCAGCAACTGTCAATTGTAAAACATTGAAAAAAGATGTTAGAACAAAGGCCTGAAAAAAAAAAAAAAAAACATTCTATTAAAAACGATATTTAATTTGCCACATCTTCTGCTGGAACTGCTTACCTTGCTTGAAGTAACAGTGTTCCCTAAGAGCACGTAGGCAATAAGAGTTACAAAAACAGCAGAGCGTGTATGGAACATTGGAAATGAATTTAATACCCCTCTTATGTATGTCAATTTTTTTATAACTTTTACTTCTCTCCTTAAAAGAAAAATTAATGTTGAAGATGCAGAAAAAAAGTAATAATCACAACAAACAATAACAATATTTTCAGAAAACTGACTATTTTGCTGAAATAAATGTTATTAGCTGACAAAGAAGGACGGTATTATGTAAAATATGTAAATTTACTAAAAAATAAATGTAAATGGAAGTAAAATAAAATTTATTTATTTCAAAATTTTTATTTAATTTAATAAACAGTTTTTTAAGAGAATATTTGCAGAGGTTTAATACCCATACACAAAAAAAAACAGTATTTTTATTTCTTAATTTCATAAGTGTTGGAAAAATGTATAAAATTATTCATGTCCTTACTGTCTTGAGAATTGTTGGCCATGCATTTTCCCTCTCTTCTCTGAAATATTTTAAAATTTCTAACACAGAATTTATGAATGTCCCCATTAAACATGTAATCATTGTTAGAACACCTAATTATATTACTTATAGCTTAAAGGAAATTAGTAGACTGGTTTTAACTTTACAGCTTTCATCAAAACAAGGAAGTTGTTTGAGAGGATAAGTTGCAAAAATTAGCGACTGTTTAACTAATATTCTCAAATCAAAAAGCCAAAACTAACATAAGTTCTATCTTATCATGAAACGTTATTATCAGGAATGCTTATATTATAATTACTTATATTTTGAATGGCTTACCGTCTTATCAATTCAACAAGTTTTTCAAAAGGCTTTTCCCACACATACATCTTGATAACTTGAATTCCCACTATAATTTCACTCATTATTCGTACTCTATCATCTGTTTTCAATGCAGTCTCCAACCTCATTATTGATATTACTTTGCCAAGCCAAACTAAAATAAAATTTAATGAAAAAGTTTAATATAAGAGAATACATTAGATATAAAACATTATATTGATTTTTTAAAAGATACCTCATTATTTTTTATTGTTTTTTTTTTTTAGTTAAAAATAATATAAGAGTATTTTAATTAGCACTCACTCACAGACAAATACACACATAATCATGCATTTATGTGTTCTGTACTATATACCTAAAACATACCAGTTAGGGGAATGCTTAAAATTATGACAGCGATTCCTACTAGACATGATACGCCGATGATCTGCCATAAGCAATAGGCAATAATAAATATTTGTAATGGACCAATCCAAATGTCAAAGAAGAATGAACCAATGAAATCAAATCGCCCTGCATCATTAGAAAGAAGGTTGACTATATGTCCAGTAGAAACTGTATTTAGGGCTGCTTTGTTTAAGCTCAATACCTAAAACAAAAACAAAAAAAATCATACGGTCATTAACTATCATTAATGTTATTTTGTAATATCATTAACACTTAACAAAAATTGTTACTAATTAAATTCGATCTTTTGTTGCTAAGGTACGGATAATTGATAAAATTTACATTCAGCTCATTTTAATAATTGTATTGTGTACATGTTAACTTGCTTAAATATCTCCTCTTAAGACACTAAAACTAAATAAAATTTTAAATTTAGGTATATTTTTCTCCTTTCTGAGTGAATTTTGCACTTCTAAAAGGAAGGACAAGGTGTAAAGATCTCACTTTTTCCTGAATTAACTGGTGCAGATGACAAAGAGAACGGCTGCTGTGATATAAAAAGTCTAACTCACGGAAACTGCGTCATCTTTGTCACGTTCATATCTCTAGTGTCATTAGTAAAGGAATAGACGCAGTTACTGGTAGGTTTTGATCTTTTGTGAAAGAATCTTTTGTGCAGAGAAAGAAGATTCTACGTGCCACAAAAAGCAACTGACAGTATCATAAGCTGAAATTACTCCACCTACTTTCTCTCTTAGTTATTATCCTTCTGATTTCTTAATATTTATAGAAGAATATATTACTGATTGTAATCAATGGATTTGCCATTGTATTGATTTGTGCATTTATATTCTATTTTCCAAAATTGTTTAAAACGATGAGGCAGATCGCCAAGATTTTATGGAGATGATTTCACCCTAAAAATAGCCTTTTCTTGTATATATCAGACTTATTATAGTTGTACTTGATCTTCGTTGATGAATTTATGAATTTTTCAACATGGAATTGAATAGAACTTCAATATTTGAACTGTTCATAAAAGGTGCTAGTTACCTACACCAGTAACACCTCTTATATACATATCTAACACTTCCTACAATAAATGATAGGGCACATTTATTTTCTCTATATAAATTTCTTTGCAGAAATTACTATAACATAATTTTTTGTGATAGATTATCTGGTTTCTACTATTTTCCAGCCCGGATAGGGGTGATGCCTTTCCTTTGTTTTTAATTAAGTCTTATGGAAGCATAATTAATGAAGCACAATAACTTAACTTAGCACTCAACTAGTAGAGCACTCAAGTAATGAACTGGAGGACCCAGGTTCGTCGTTCGAGGGTTGTATTTGGAAGCCAGATCGACCCTAGGCTCACCCAGCCTTTAATTAACTAACCAGGGTGTCTACTGCACGAAAAAGTCATGAAAATGTCACGACATTGAAAATAGGGCACGAAAAAGTCATGAATTTTGAAATTAAGTCACGAAATTTCATTTCTTACTGGAGTGTAAAGTAATCCCGGTACTTCGGCGCATTCGTAATTGTCACCGTTTTTATATGCATTTACAAATCAATTATTCATTTTTTAAATATTAAAATTCTATACACAGAGCCAAGAGTTAAGGCTTCTTTATTTTGATTGAAATTATTTTCTTTTTAATGAGCATGAAATTTGCTTTTCAAATCATTAAAATGTCACAAAAAAGTCCCGAAATTGGCTTTCACAAAAGTAGTAGACACCCTGTTAACGTGTACCTGCAAAAGGAAAAATCAGGCGGCTAGAACATAGTTTTGACCACACTATCTCCCTAGTGTGCCGTATAGTCAAGAATCAGATACCTCTACAGTAGGTACCCCTCTGGCCCTTTAGTGGCCTGTTATGGGACTGATTTGTTTTTTTGTAATTAGTTTATATTGTATACAGACACAATGAGGAGGAAGTGCCGCCATTACAACTACAACAAGGAGGACTAGATATTACACAGAGATATAAATTCTAACATTTTTTAAAGAAAATCCACCACCCCTAGTGAGAATAGAATCCATGATTCTACTTTGGCATAAAGTGATTGTGCCTTAACCCTTTTAAGCATACAAAACTTTTTTTTTTTTTACTTTAGGGCATTGCAAAACATCTGCCAACCTGTACTTATTGTCTTGAAACAAATTTGGTTCCAAGAAATAGGGTGGGACATATATGTCCCTCTGATAGATCCTACTTGCACAGGCAGAGGATCTAAATGGGACATATATGTCCCTCTGAGCATTAAAGGGTTAACACCAACGCTTAAGGCGAAAATATGTTCATAAACCCTCATTTTTTCTCATATATTTTGATTTCTACTGATTATAGTATAGGTGTTTGTTTATTTGCAATTTCAAAAGAGTACGAAAATAAAACTAATAATTTTTAGCTTTTGTTTGATTTGAAGCATTTTTTTTATATATACATTAAACAGATTTACACCTCTTATGCATTTCATCTCACTAGAAAGATTTTACCAGATGGTTCTCTTTCTTGTATTTGTCTTCATAAAACTCCTGATTATCACTAGGAAATGAAACATCTAAGGCTTATGAGTTCTTTGACTTACTATGTAGAGAATTTTGATTATATTTGTTACTTTTATAAAATTAAAATTAAGTATTTTATGCTAAACATTTCAATTGTTTATTTAGAAAACTAAAATTTGTACCTTTCTGTACAGAAGAGCAGAGATGGCCACCCTCAATTTCATACCAATATGAAATGCTTTGAAATGATAAGCATGATTCATGAAAACAGTGAAAAAGGGAGCCAAGACAAGTCCTGTTGCACTTGCAAAGAAAGTTTCCATTGAATTTTCCTGTTTTGTTTTCTTATGAAAAAATGATATAAAGTTGATAAGACATATTGGAGTCAGCAACCTGTTAAATTCATAAGCTACATAAATTATTGAGTATAAGTACAGAATAGTAAATTGTACAAAATCAAATATTATTAATACCTTAACAAAAATTCTACTATAAAGATCATAATTGCTGACAGTATCAGATCCCTTTTGTGAAGTTTAAAGAATATTTTTAGCAATGAAGGTTTTCGGTTATTCTTTTTTGATAGTTCTTTTTCATTTTCCCATGCCCTAAAAAATATTAAGAAAATTAAGCTTTTTATTTAATTTTACACTTTATTTTATTTTATTAATATTTTATGGCATCTGTGGTGATTAAACTGTGACAATATAAATAATAAAGAAAAAAATATAAGTCAATGTAAATAGTAAGTGCTGTATGAAGGACTGGCATATTGATCTGTCTTGACCTGTCATAAGATATGAGTGAGTCAGTCGGGAATGGCATATCCATAGGCAGCAGAGGACAACTTCTCATCACTCGCCGCTTGAAGGCCATTCTCGAACTGTATCCTTCATCGCCCTTAATTTATTTTCTTTTGTACTAAACCAGGTTTCTTGCCATATTATTATTCTTTCCTTAGCTGTAGCCTTTAAGTCTTGGTACGTCAATTTGTCAATGTCCAGTTGTTCTTTACTTCCAGCAAATTTTGCTTTTACATCTACATTGGTACTATTTACTTAAATACTAAAAGTATTTACTTTTCCATTTTGTCACCAAGTAATTTAGATGAATCTTCATCCAGTGGATCATATACTGTATCCAAACTTTCAAAAAAATATGCGCTTCTCTTTAATACTGGCAGAATCCATCTGAAAATGAAATATGTATTATATATGTTATGATAATTAGTAGGCAAATTAAGATAAGTGTAATATAACAGCAATATTATGAAAATATTGGCAATTCAGGTCTAGCTCATGTGGGAGATGCGGGTTTGAGTACTGCCTGTAGCAGGTTGAGTTCTTTCATCTATTGGCCCGCTGAAGGTGTTTCCTGCTGCACCATGGATGTTTAGGAAGAGTGACAACCTATAGATAGCCTAGACCTTATGGCCTTTAGATTCAGATGCACCGTATATATATATATATATATATATATATATATATATATATATATATATATATATATATATATATATAAACACACACACACAAACACAGAAATTCAACCAAATGATTGTAGGTACTCTATAGACTCAGAATAATGAGAACAACCATCCGCATTAGGAAGAACTAATGTTATAACTAGAGCCCGGAAGTTAGGCAAAATGCCTTTTTTATCTAAAATGGATATATTGAAGAATCAGATAGAAATAAATATGTTTTCGTGCATTTAGGAAGTGTAGCAACAATTTTTTTTTTTTGCCTATTTCCTTTGCTTCTTTTGCCTTTTTTGCTTGTTATGCAATTTTTTTCTGCGATTTAAACATTTCAAAATGCACATACTGAATTTCCGTTCATCGAAGACAAAAAAGGTTGCTCAAATTACAAATTGCCGTCACAAATATCTATTCGAAAGCTTATTTTCCCAACCCATGGATTTAACCTCTGTAAATAACAGTACCTTCCTTAGTAGAAGGAATGCACAAGCATAATGAATAGGAGGAAAGAGAGAGGATGAGAGAAGTACGTCTCCTTCCTCACATCCCTTTAGCTGTGACAGTGCGTAACCGTTCCTGGTATCCCGGACTTCGAAATGACAGGATAATGCAGAGGAAGTTTTGCCATGATGAAAAACATTTTTTCTGAGAAGGTCTATAACGGTTGATGCTTTGAAAAAGCATCTTGCTGTTGCTTGTAACAAGGGAAGTAATTCCCTTGAGAGTAAGTACACTAATTCTAGATAAATCTATTTATATATATAAAAATCACGTGTCTGACTGTTTGTCCGTTTGTTCTTTATACAGATCCACACATTTTGACCAAACATGGAATACTGGTAGGTCTTGATCCGGGAATCCTCGTAGGCTAAGTCAAAAACGTCTACCAGCTGTCTGTCTGTATGTTTGTTCCTTATACAAATCCACACATTTCGGCCGATTTTGATCAAACTTGGCACACATGTAGGTCTTGATTCGGGGAGAGCCATAGGCTATGTTAAAATCGTTTATGACTCACAGTTCGGAGGTCACGGGTTCGAAACAATGAACGGGGTTCCTAATTTATTTTTGATTTTATGGAAGCAGAAAGTAGGCGTAGCATGGCACGCTGGGTAACAGCTAGTTGGTAATAAAGAAATGAATGAGTATTTAAAATAAATTTTTTCATCATTAATGAGTAAGGTTCCTCTTTGCCTTCACTCCTAATAAATGCCTATTTTAATTACAGTACTGCCTATTTTCAGTATTTTTAGTGCCTTTTTGCCTGCCTATTTCACCCAAAAATAAATGCCTAACTTCCGGGCTCTAGTTATAACAAAGTTAACTGTATTTTATGTAATAACTAGGTTATTATGTAATCACTGTCCTTTTTTATCCTGACAATAACATTTTTAGAAAAAAAAAAAATAGGAAAGAAAGTAAAAGAAGAACTGCGCTTGTGTACCCAAACAATAGATGTGTGCAAAGAGGGGTAGGAAAGGGGTTTAAATAGATGGCTTAGTAGGAAAAAAAAGGGCGTGGCCTATATTCCCAGAGCCGAAAATTGGCGGGAAAGATTCTCTCTAACAAATTTGTGAAAGAAAATAATTTAATATAATATTTATTCTTTGGCGATGGATGCTCCGCATTTAAGGCAGGGTTATTGGAGGGAAGCTGAAGAAGGCGCTGCATTAAACGATGGTTCTACGAAATATTAGATATCACAGACTATTAGGTGAGTATCGAAATATTTAAGATATGGATAGTCAGAAAAACAAAAATAAAATAAATCGATAATCTACTACATATATATTTTTCAAATACCACTCACTCACATGCCAACGGCCATAGCCATGTTGAATACTGGTTCCCGTAGATCACCGTAGTTAAGCAACGTCGGGCATGGCCAGTACCTGAATGGGTGACCGACCACGTGCTGTTGGCATTATAAAAGGGCGGCAACCTATAGACAGCCCGGCGTTAATAGCCCAAGTGTTGATATGCCATTAAACACACAGAAAAAAAAAAAACACTCACTCACCGACCTATCATCGCCCAGCCAAAACTACTTGACAAAAAATTTTGAAATTTTGCTTGGACACTCCCTTTACGATGCAAAAACTCGCTAAGAAAGTTTTTTTTGATATTAAAATTTTTAGAGGGGTTTGAATTTTTAGTTGGTTTTAAATTTATTTATTTGTTTATTTAGGGCTTCAATTTTTAGTTGGTTTTAAAGAAAGCATGCACGCCTGTGCAACATGCGTTGCTAGGACGATAACAGGTCAGCTTTACCGTACTGTATCTATTTCATAGTATTGTTTTTATTTGTGGTTCATTTAAACTATGATGGCAGACCTTGAATTATTAGAGACTAGCTGAATACCCGTGCTTCACCACGGCCGATAAGTATTTTTTATATTGAGTTAAATAAGATATGATCAAAATTAACGCTACTACATAATTATGTAAAGCTTATTATTGCACGGACTTTAAAGTTACCCAGGAAACACCATGTGGAGGTAACCGTACCGGTGGAGATTAAAAAAAAAATAAATAAATAAAAACGCCCAAAAAGTTTGGTAAACAGAGACAAATACACGTTGAAAAGCATAAAACTAAGAAATTTGAAGTTTTTAGCACTTATCTCTTCGATTGACATCGCCCCACCGAACATTACAACAGAATCTTATTGTAGAGAATTTAGTAACCTTCCGAATAGCCGCTTTCCACTTACTACGAGTTCCCGACCGTTTTCGAGATATTATAGAAAATATACTGAGATCCGAAAACTTTGTATCACCATTCATATAATTTTTTCCCAAATACTTCGTTTCTGAATACCCACACAGAAAATTAGTTTTGAAAAGTATTTCTATCAATTTTTCTGGCAAATGGCTACAGAACGCGCTTAAAAAAATGGTTTCATTCGTTTTCCTACGTTAAGGAATCTTTCGCACAAATTTCGCTCCAAAAACCATGTTCCAGTAAACGGATTCAACTGGTTAATGAACTTGACCTTTATAATGAGAGGAAAGATTTTTGTACCAAATGTTATCAAAATCGAACCATTTTTGAGCCGATGAGGAACTTCTTAATAATTCATGACCCTCTAAAAGTACTTAAACATTTCAATATCAAAAAACCCTTTCTTAGCGAGTGTTTACATTCTAAACTGATTGTCCGTGCAAAATTTCAAATTTTTGTTTCAAGTGGTTCGGGATATTATTACCTCGGATGGGCCATTACCAGGGCGTAAACTCTATCAGTGACAAAATCACAGTTTATTCCTAGTAATTCAAGGTCTGCTATCATAGTTGAAATTAACCTCAATTTAAAATAATACTATGAAATAGATACAATACGGTAACAGCTGTTCTGTTATCGTCCTAGCAACGCTTGCTGCCTAGGCTTGCATGCTCTAACCAACTCAAACTTTAATCCCCTCTAAAAATACTTAAAAATTCGAATATAAAAAAATCCTTTCTTAGCGAGCGCCTACGTTATATAGGCAGTGTCCATGCAAAATTTCAAAATTTTCTGTTGAACGGTTTGGCCTGGGCGTTGATAGATGAGTGAGTGAGTGAGTGAGTGAGTGAGTGAGTGAGTGAGTGAGTGAGTGGTATTTGACAAATATATAGTAGATAAATTGTGATTTTGTCCCTCATAGAGTTTACGCTATAGCTGGTTCCATCCGAGGTAATAATATCCCTAACCGCTGCACAGCCTCCTCGCCCATCAGCATCCCCAGTCACAACACTTCTTGGCAATGCTCCCAAATATAATGGGTGTTTCCAAATGACATCTTGGAAACATAACGTTTTAAATTTTAACGTCCATTTATTATTGACAACTTATTTTAACCTGTACTGATTAAACTCCTGTTAATGGTAACCTATAGATAACGGATTGTCTCTAGGTTATCTGATTGTTGACACTGGTCCGGAGTGTCCCAGTGTCAAGAAACATTATGGATTGATTACTTATCAATTGATGAATAACATATAGTATGACGGGAACTGTGTTATAATAAACTGCTCAAAATTATATAGTAGCATTAATTTTGATGATACATTATTTAACGCAATAAAATAACTACTTATCTGCCGTGACGAAGCACGGGTATTCAGCTGGTAAATTATAAAATAAAATTAAGGTTAAAAAGTTAAGTTAATTTTTTTATGAGGTACTTGATTAATATGTTATTTATCGTAGTGGAGATGGAGATAGTTAGCCATTGCAGTGATACGAAGGTATGGTTGGGATTCGGCTAGGAGAAAAAAACGTCAGACCTTCAGGAAGAAAACTGTATTGGACGTTTTGATCTTTGTTCCAAGGCTCCAGACAATTTTTCTACTTGTGTATCCCAAAATCCTTAACACCTTTTTCTAGCTCACTTTTACAACCTAGCAATTCACTCCTTACCGACTTACCGCCTCCTCCTCCCCTCGCCAAGTCATAACTATAAAACCCCCAGGGTAGTAGCTGTCCCTCTTACCATAAACTGGTAACCATGATTACCTAAATGTCTTCTTGGTCTTCCTCCCTCCCCCCTAGGCATTCTTTAGTGGTATGTATGTGTATATTGATTATTATAAATTGTATACACTTATAGAATAGATTGTTTTTCTCATAATATAAAAATTTTAATGATGTTAGTTTTGTACTGTTTGGTTATTTCTTTCTACATGTGGTTTACTTTCTAACTACCTACCTACCGAATTTTCATTGTTTTAAAATAAGATTGGTTCAAATTTATTGTCATGATGAATATACTACGCTCATTTCTGCCTGTTTTTTTTTTTTTTCTTATAGTTGTATATATTTTTTAGCTGAAGAAGGCTGCCAAAGTGCAGCCGAAACGTCCAATACAGATTTCTTCCTGAAGGTCTGACGTTTTTTTCTCCTAGCCGAATCCCAACCATACATTGTCTTCGTATGTTATGTATCGTTATTGCAAAAAAATGAAAGAAAATAAACATTTTAAAATTACTTCTAAAGGATTGTGGAGCTTTAACTTGGTTTCTCAATTTCATTTTTTTGAACGTCGAAAACAACTTAGGCTGAGGATTAGCATAAACGATTACTCAGAACATTTAAGACTTTAATGTTTCAGTTACGAAGAGCCTTCTTAAGCAAACACAAAAATAATAATAAAATAAAATTCAGTAGGTTTTGTCAACTTTTATAGTTCTGTCTTAAATCGATGTCCTTATAAATAAGCGTATAAATTAAATACCATACTATTGCATATACTCACAAAAATGTAGCAGAAGAAAAACAGCTTGCGTTGTATCTAGGATTGATATGTTTGTCTTTTCGGGCACTTTTTGCATCCATATCGTTTTTCTGAAATTATATAAAAAGGATTGCTATTGATTTTCCCGAAAAATTATGTATTTTTAATATGCGTAGCATGTAAATGCATATAATTTACTGCTTTAATAATCATATAATAATATTATACTAATTATTAATGACTATAATGGCACCCTTATTATAAAAATATAACAAAAATAAACAATAAATTATTTTTAAGAAGAAAAAGTTTTCTGGTTTTGATAGAGGGTATCACAGTTTATTTATTCAACTATTCCATGATCTTGGCTTTCTCTCACGCATATAATTTATACACACAGGTTGTCCCGAATTTAAATGTCAAAACTTCAGGAGCTTGTAGGGGACAGAAAAACTAAGACAAAAAGTCCTTTAGAGATTTGATCGTTTTTGCTTCGTTTTGGAGAAAATCGCAAAACAAGAAACGAAACAAGTTTTAATTTTTGTACTTACTTATTTCAATTTTCAATGGGGGAAAAAATTGTCATTGCGAATTGTTTCGGGAAACCAATTACAAAATTCCAAAAACCATTGGTTTGGGTACTATTGCGTTCATATAGGCCCAGTGATCCGTTAGAGTTTTATTTTATGTATAGATAGATAGATTACGGCTGGGAGTGGCAAGTTGGTAATTTGTGTCCAGAGTAAACCCCACGTCCTAATGAACTTATTTCGTTTAATTTGTCTATTTATATGTCCACAACAAATACCGAGTTTCGTTGCAATAAAATAATAATTGCGGCCGGTAGGGGCGAATAACTACTTTGGGTCCAGAGTAACCCCCCCCCCCCCCCCTCCAGATGAACAAATTTTGCTGGCTAACGAACTCGATCAATCATTTGCTAGGGGAATACTATATACCATGTTTCGTAACGAAAAACAAAATATGGTGTGTATCGTGTTAATGAAAGTTCGTGAAATGTTTGACGTGATTCTTTACATTGGCATAACTTTTTTATTTTTGAACCGATTGACAAGAAAATTTAAACACTAAATGTTAAGTGAAGCTTACCACAATATATTAGTGAAAACCGCAACTAAATCGCCTAAGCCGTTTCTAAGATTAGCGCGCACAGACAAAAATTCCCCATGGAAAAAAAACCATGTAGTTCGTGAGCATCATTTTAAGCACCAGTTTCCGAGCAATCTGTGGTTGCTAAATGAGGGCACATTTCTGAAATTTCTTCATAATGATTCCTATGATTTAGTTGAACATTTTCCACTACTACTGAAAAGGGACGTCTGGCTTCAATTAGATGGTTGTCCTGTAAATTACGGAAGAGGTCCACAGCAATGGCAAAAATTAATTATCCCAAACAATGGATTGGCTGTGCAGGACCTGCAGCTTGGCATGTACGCTATCCAGACCTGAAACCACTGGGTTTTATTGTTTAGGGTGACATAAAACCAAGAGGTTTTGCAAGGCCGGTGAGTGAACTGAATTCCTTACGAAGAAGGATAATTGAATCTTCCAATAGAAGGTTGATACCTTCATATGCGATTTTGAAAGAATATCAAATACACAGGGGTTATTTTAGCACCTAGCTCCGATATCAATAATTAAAAATGTCGTAATGAAGAAAACTAGAATATCAGGAGAATTCAAAATATCTCTGTCAAATCTAAATGAATTTATTAATTACTAATTATCATTTTCAGCTTAAAACCCGGCCTGCTCATACACTTGTTTTTATTAGAACCTATTTAACCTATATAGAAGAGAATCTATTTTCAACTCCATAAATCGATATGAATGACAGGTTGAGACCTTGAGGTACTAGGTCCATCATAACAAGACTAAATTTGTTTAACATCATTTTAAACTGATTTACTTATCCTTCGATTTAAAAAAAAATATATTTAAAATTTCAATATGAGTATAATACTACCACAGATGCCGTTTATGTAAACGAGAACAGTATTTTTCTAATAAGAGTGTACGTTACTAACGTTACTTAAAAAAAAAAGACCGACTTGCAGGAATTACGTCATCATAGCGCGTTTCCGTTCATATCCTAGTGTCATCTTAAAGGAAAATAAAATACTGGAATTGGCAAGACTGACAGATCCTAAGCGGAAATTACTCGCCCCGCCTTCTCAAAGTTTACCCTAGGAAAACACTATTACCACTACGTTTCTCATTTTCATGCATTGTTTTACTAAAACACTCATTTTAGTGTTAAATGCACGTTAAAACAAAAAGTAACCATTTTTAAAAGCGAGTTAAGAAGAGACAAAAACCGTTCAAAAGAACGAATCTAACACTTTCGAAGCTTTAAGCACTTATTTTTCCGATTGAAATCGCCCCATTAAACATTGCTTCAGAACCTTCTTTGTAGAGAATTTAGTAGGCTTCCAAATGGTCACCTTCCACTTACCATGATTTTCTTACCGTTATCAAAGACGAACGAATTAAACAACACAAAAACATGCAAACATAGAATTTAGATTAAGGGGACAATAAAATAATATTGTCCCGTCAATGAAAGAATAGGAATTCTGGCTAGAAAACGAAGCCAGTCGTTGAAAGGTCTCAAAGTAAAATCAGGGGCCTTTCAAAGACTGACTTAAATAAATAAATTGGAGGCCCGGTGGCCGTGAGTGTTAAGGCGTGAGCACTTAACACTCCGAGCCAAAGGTCGTGGGTTCGAATCCCACTATGGGGTGGTGGCTTTTCTTTAGAAAAAAGAAAAGGCAACAGCCCTATCCTGGTTAGAAAAGAGTGGTAACCTAATTAGGGATAACACGCCCTAAAATTCTGAGTTAATTATAATGGACGTTAAAATGTAAATAAATAACCCATACACGAACATCTAGCCAATCTTCCTTCCGCTTTTTGTTCTTTCAATTTCAACTCTGATTTTATTAGACTAACACGAGTTTCATCTAAAAATGTAAATACAATAAAATAATCATTTATTATTCTATTTGAAACTAAATAATGAAATTAAGGGCTATTTGTACATACCACTCAGTTGAAACACAATTTTAATATTATACTAGATAATTCTTTAGTGAAAAAAGTAAATTAAAAAAAAAAGTAATTTCTTTGGTAATAATAATTCGAAGAATTCCACTTTCACAGTATCTACCCTCAGAAAATAAATACACAAGTACTAGGAGTTCAAATTTTTTCGAGGAATGATAAAATTTAATTGTTTTAGATAATATAAGTCAATAAAAATGTATGAAAATAAGATTGCAGAATATGTGTTCATTCTAATCGTATATTATCATAAATAATGTTATAAAACAAGTTGCATAAAGTAAGACAATTCTTCTACACACACACATACATATCTATATATATATATATATATATATATATATATATATATATATATATATATAAACACACATATGTGTGTGCAGTTATGTGTACATTTACGTATGTGGGTATCCATGCATATATATATATATATATATATATATATATATATATATATAAACATAATATATACATAATGTACTTAATACATAACAACTGTAAGGTGTACATCGCCATGAAGCGGTGTACACAAACAAATAAAAAAAAAATAATGCCTGCAATTTTTCTTATCAATTAGATTTGGCTTTATGGTATGGTAAATAAGGAGACGAGTTAAAACTACTTCTTGACTACTCATTCACGGGCACTTAATGGATAAAGCAGACAACGCAACAAACTGCTGACCATAACATATGCATACACTGAAGATCAGGTCAAACACCGGTCTGCAGATGGTGCGGGGACAAGGATGAGACAACCAAGCATGTTACATGTAGCACTTAAAAAAAAAAGCCTGAATGAAGACGAAATCAATTGGTCAGACAATTCAGTTCATCAAGGGTTTAAGGTAAGGTTGGCCATTTTAGGACTCAGAATAAGACAAAAGGCCAAGGTGCAACACGGAGGATTCGAGTCAACATCTAATCTAATCTACTCGAAATCAAACCATTTTGTGTGACTTTCAGATTAAAATCAGGAGGCCCGATGGATTGGGTGTTAAGCCGTGAGCACTTAACACTCTGTGTCGTGGGTTCGATTCCCACTATGGGGTGGTGGCTTTACTTTAGAAAAAAAGAAAAGGGTGGTAACCTATAGATAACCCGTCCTAAAATCCTCAGTTAATAATAATGGACATTAAAATTTTAATAAATAAATAATCTATACACCAACATGTAGCAAATCTTCCTTCCGCTTTTTGTTCTTTCAATTCTAACTGTTTATTTATAATATTCTGATTTTATTTGACTAACATGGTTTCATCAAAAATGAATTGTGTTTTATATCTATGAACATATATTTTATTTATGCTTAAACTTAAATTCTACTAATATTATCACTATTTAAATAAATTATTTTTATTATAATGCGTATTCGGTCTCATTGCCATACATGCGAAGCCCTTAAAATAATTAAATATAGAAAAAAAACAACTATTCCTTAAAGATAAAATGTCTACGACTCAGCAGCCTCATTTTATGTAATGTTACCCGCAAAAATCGGTGATCAGGAGACTCTGTGAAGGTACCATAGGCAGGTCCAAGAAGTTTTTTATCCTGCAATCAAAGACAAATTATTATAGTATTAGTCATAGTATATTATTTTTATTTTTTATTTTATTTTAATTTTCTGTCTCTACTCATGAAGAGCCCATAGCATTTTAGTATTGGTCACATTCATTTATTACTAGCCGTTTCATGTGGTTCCTATGGGAATACTTACCTTGCAGATTTTATGAAAAACGTTTATTTCTAATAAATAAAAGTCCCTCACGCAGGACATGCATAACTAAGCACTTTCCTCAGAATTTGGGTAGTGTAGACTGCTTTCCAGAACAATTTGCTTAAAATATCCTACATAAATAAAATAAAAACATGAATAGTTCTCTTTTAAATTTGTAATGAGTAACAGATCAATTATTAATTTGCTTCCAGATTTATTTCTACACATGGTACCTATTGCACTACGTAATAAATACAAAAAACCTCATATTATCGTATTTTGATCTAAGGCAGGAACAGGATACAGTCACTATAGTGGTAGAAAGCGCTCCTTGCGGCGGCTTTGTGAACCTACGTCTGGCGGGCTTTTCTATTGAAATATATTACAAATTAAACCCCCGCTTTCCGATTGACCGATTCAGCTCATTTTTACAACACTTCTTTCTCATGAGTTACCCACGACGTATACCGCGTTTCGTTACAATACAGGAGAAATTACGACCGGTATGAGTATATTAGGAATTTGGGTCCGGAGTAACCCCCCCCCCCCTTCTAATGAACCGATTTAGTTTATTTTTACAACAGATATTTACCTGTAGATTACCACTACGAATACCGAGTTTCGTCGAAATATACCAAAAATCACGGCTGGTAGTGGCGAATTGGTATTGTGGGTCCGGAGTAAACCCCCCCCCTCCTAATGAACCGATTTAATTTATGTTTACAACACATATTTACCTGTGTATTACCACTACGAATACCGAGTTTCGTCGAAATATACCAAAAATCACGGCTGGTAGTGGCGAATTGGTATTGTGGGTTCGGAGTAAACCCCCCCCCCCCCCCCTCCTAATGAACCGATTTAGTTTATTTTTACAACACATATTTACCTGTGGATTACCACTACGAATACCGAGTTTCGTCGAAATATACCAAAAATCACGGCTGGTAGTGGCGAATTGGTATTGTGGGTCCGGAGTAACCCCCCCCCCCTTCTAATGAACCGATTTAGTTCATTTTTATATCTCACTTTTCTCTCTATATTACCACTACGAATACCAAGTTTCGTTGAAATATAACAAATATTACGGCTGACATAGTCAAATTAGTGTTTTGGGTTCGGGGTAAACCCCCCCTTCCGGTGGACCGACTTTGGTGGTTAACGAACTCGTTCAATCGTTTGCTAATTGAATGCTATATACCAAGTTTCGAGACGAAAAAACAAAAACTCTGGCCGCTATCGTGTTAACAGACATATATATATATATATATATATATATATATATATATATATATATATATATATATATATATGCATATATATAAATTTTAACGGGGGTCATTTTCGGTGTCTACTGGGTAGGATCGATAAAGATTTGAAGAAATTTTTCAAAAATTCCGTCATGAGTCCAACCTCAATAGCTACTTTCCTTCGGAGGAAAGTGCTTAAAATTAAAAAAAAAAACTCAGACGATGTTGGGATTGCCTGGAAAGGGGAAAATGCAAAATTATACAGAGTTCGACTGACAAGAACTTTGTCACATATGAATATATATGTTTGAATATTCGCACCATACAGGGTATTTTTATGATATTCAAAAATACTTTGACTAAAAAGAAGGAGCAAGTTCCATCTTTTCGACGAAATCCACGAAAATAAAGTGGTGCTTACTGATTTGCGTTACTACGATTCCAGGCCAACTTGTTATAAGTTTCTAGAGGAAAAAAATTAAGGCGATAACTTTAACTGTCAAGAAAAATTACAAAAAAAAAAAAATAGCATTTTGGTTTTGGACACTCAAAAAGGAATGATTTGAACGTTAATCCATATGTTCTACACTTAGAAAAACTAAAAAGTATATGTATATATATATATATATATATATATATATATATATATATATATATATATATAATTTTGGTTCACTTTTTGAACGGAGAAAGTAATTTAAAAAAATCACATGAAAAAAAAATATGAGTAGTAATAAATATTTATATAGTTTGTTAAATAGCACGTAAACAGTTGAGGGATTGGGTTCAATTGAAATTGATCATTCGAAAGCCTAATAAATTTCCTACTAAAACGATTCTGGTATACATTTCGATAGGACCATATGAGGCGAAGAATATAGTGCTTACAATTTTGAAAATGTTGGTTTCTTTCCGCTTAGAAATTTCTCAATCACAAAGTATATGAATTGTATGGAAGCACGTTTAGATGGATGAGATATTTCTTGCGAGGAGGACTTTTTTTTTGTTATGTTTATTAAAAATAGATATCATGGGAAAAAAGATTTTCGTAAAAAAGCTCAGAAAATGGAACAAATTCATTATGTGCCTTTCACGTTTACTCATAGAATTCTACAACTCACGCAACGAAAAATATGGATCAATAATTTAGCGCCATTATTAATAAAGTTCATACAACAATAACTTTAACAACCAACGAAACGCAGTATACGTAGTCATAATTTAAATGAACAAATATTGTAAACATAAACAAAATCGGCCGCTTAGAATTAGGGTTAATTCATTATAAATTTATTAAATTATTATGATAATGGTTTTTAATGGATTAAGAAAAATAGGAATAAATAACTTAGCGCCTTTAGTAATAAAGTTCAGTCAACAAATTGATTCAATGAATCAATCACAATAAATTTAATAACCAATACAATAATCCTTAATACCTAAGGGCTTAAGATTGCTATCAGACAAATATGATATTTTATCGTCAGTATTCTCTAGTGTTTAAAATAATAAACTTACACATATAATAAAACTAGTGTCCCTAAAGACCCTTCTTTGAGTAAAACATTCTGAGAAATTAGTATGAAGGACACACGCGAACAGAAGATATTAGAAAAAAAACTATGGTAAATCCTTTTTTTCGGATGAGAGACCTTGAGGAAACAATTAGATCCATAATGAAGGAATTCACACATCAAATAGTTAGAGAACTTGAGGCACGGATCATTTTTATTTATTTATTTATTTGCTTATTGTTTTTTGTAATTTGTATTTTAGCACTTACCAAAGCCATTGTAATTGAACTCGGGAACGAATTTTTGAAAAATGTCATCATCGATCCTACTTGATACCAAAAATTACTCCTGTGAAAATGTATATATTTATTTGCATATCTGAAAAGGGGGGGGGGGATTACGGAGACAAATTTTTAATATGACCCTAACGAGCGAAAATGTTGTTATATTGCAACAAAACTAGACATGCGTTGTTACCATCTAACATAACTTTTTTTTTGATTTTACCATTCTTGGACGTTGTCAAATATCATACTACGGATTAACTAGTGAATGAAAGGGAGTAATTGAAATATATAAATTCCATATTTATGACAACGATGGATTGCCAAAGATAAATAAAAAGTGCAACTGTCACTCTCACTATGCCAAAAATTTGAGATTTGGTTTCAAAATACTTTGTAAAAATGTCCGACTCGCAGGAACTGCATCATCTTAGCGTGGTTCCGTTCATATCCCTTTTGAAAAGCTTAGAATAGAAACAGATGATATTTGGTTCGGCCTTTGTTCAAAGGGCTTTATGACTTTACCTGGTCGGGTCCGCCAGACCCCAGAATCCTCTTCTAGAGATACCTATTTAGTACGTTTCATTGCATTAAAAAATATCAAAATTTTTCACATTTCACACATACACCAATAATATTCACAGATGGGTCCAAAACAGAGAGCGGAGTAGGTGCAGCAGCTGTTTTAGGAGAAAAGGTTTATCTGATCAGCCTACCATTAGACACAAGTATATTTACAAGGCTGCAGGAGCTGCAAGGTATACTTTTGGGTCTATCCAATGTACAGACTACAATACCACACATAATACTATGTACATATTCATTAAGTTGTTTACTCTCCCTATGCAACATCTACAACACCAACCCGATCATCATCAAAATTGTACAAGAACTACTGAGACTAAAGGACCAACACACAATGGTAACAATGGTATGGGTTCCTGGTCATGAAAACATCGGACAGTCTTCATTAGCGGATGAACATGCAAAACTTGCTACTAGAAGCCAACCGAACGACCAGTACTTACTTACAGTCCAAGACCTACAAATAACGATAACAGAAGCTGTCCTGAATAGGTGGCACGCCACTTGGTATAGCACTCAAGATAACCACCTAAGGAATATAAAGAGCAATATACGACCATATACGTCAAGCAAACAGAGAACAAGACGTGACGAAGTTGTACTAACAAAATTGAGAATTGGACATACACGCCTCACTCACACCTATTTACGAAACAAGACAAGCCAAGGTGGGATACGTGCTATAGCACGTATCGCACCTTGGCTTGTCGTGAAACCTTGGCTTGGGCGTATACGTTCCTTTAACAGTGAAACACCTCCTACTAACAGACTGCATGAAAAGAGACAACCTACAGGCACCTCATGACCTTAGCGAGCTGTTAGCAGAAAAGAGCCCATATATTGATACCATACTGACATACTTAATGACCACGAATACATACAATAAAATATAGTAATATTACAAATGACCCACGATCTTAATTCCTAACAAAATTTCTGATCTTACAATAATTGTCAACCTATTCATTCCTTTATATCTTTTATTTAATGATATTATTATTTTAATTTATGTTCCTTATTCCTTTATTTATTTATTTTATATATATATATATATATATATATATATATATATATATATATATATCCGGTTGGCCACCATATTATTAGGCCAATTATTACTATAATCAAAGCCCTGTTATCACCTAACACCGAATTCTATTTAATTTTCAGATCATGACCAATTAATTCAAAACCAATTACTTTATTGTATTTCTTATTATTATTTATCCCCTTTTTTTTATTGTTTTTATTTTTTGTTATTCAATAGAGCAGATCACCCTTGTTGCGAAGCTCTCGAAATGAATAAATAAATAAATAAATTTATACATATTGCTTGCTGATATATATTTAGCATATTTTCATTTATACTTTACAAGCCTAAAAGTATTAGTTATAAATACAAGTTATCTAACGGTTAGTTAGAAACCATATTATATACATATAGTAAAAAGAAAGTTACTTTTTTTAGTGATGTCAGTGATTTTAAATATTTTTCATTACTATATTAACTTTCGATCACTATATTAAATAATAACATGGGTTCTAACCGTACATAACCTGTAAAGAAGTAATAGATAACCTGCAAAGAGCATGTAAGCTAATCCGTATCACTGTAGTAGTGTAGCAAATCAAAAGTACCAAAATCACTGTTTTAAAATCACTTTTTATTTTAAAATCACTGTTTAAAATCATGACAGATACTTCAAAGTAACTGGATGAAGTCTTCGCAAAAACCCCAAAATGTCTCATAAAAACCTTAAAAATAAATTAAATAAGATCACCTAGTTACGAAAAAATAATTTCTTTTGGGTGTAATAGCGTTTTAATGGCTAACTATTCCATGTTCTAGATTTTTAGAATTTCATACCCCCCAAATGTTCTCAGCCCCCCTCCTCCGAAGTTTTCCCAGCCCCTCCCGAAATTATTTCCTATATACGCCCACGACTATTGCTTGCAATTTTGCAGTAGAAAAAAACTAACACTATTCGTTAATTTTTGTTTATATATTTGTGTATCTACTGTTGCGGGATATATTATAACGAAACAATGCAATTACTGCCTTCCATGTATTGGAGGTAAATGCTAAGAGCTCACCCAAGGCCGGGGGTGGTTGTGGGTGGGCAGTGGTGGGGTAGAGACTGCCGGCCGTTCCGAAGCCAGTCTCCGTCATGTCTACTGAAGAGAGGGTCATCTCAGGCCCGCCTGCTGAAGAGACAGTCTTGAGCAATCTCAGTGCCGGGGAGCTTATACTTGGCGGACTCAAGAGGCACAATGTCAAAGCAACTGCACATGTAAGTCAGCTCAGAAATAGACATTTTAATAAACCATTCTCGCTTTGGAGAAGCGTATTGTTAATTTTCGTATTGTTAAAGCTTTCTTAGAAAATTAAGACCCTATATTTGTAGTGCAGTTTATATTTTTGTAATAAAAAGTTAGTAATATTATCGACATAATTACATATGTTGGAAACTTTTAATTTTAGCGCGTTTCCTCCCTCTTCCACAGGAAGGAAATATATGATTGTCCTCATGGCGCAGTCAGGAAGTACCGACAAGAAACGTTCACGTTTCAGAGAGCACAGATCACGCAAATAAAGGTGGTTCATATTTGTGTATGTTTATACATAGCCGGCTCAAAAACAGACCGATTTTTATTTTCAGGAAAAATACTTTATATAATTTCAAAGTTCGAGTACGTTAACCTGCAGAATCCGTCTTCCGGAACATGGATGTTTAGGCGATATTCGCGCGAAAAAATCGTACGAGGCTTCCAGGTACAAATTAAATAAGTAATTGGACGTGAGAAATTTAATGTAACCATTTTAGGCCATATCTATAAGCATTATCCATGATAATGGAACGCACTAGATTTTTCTTGCGGGTTTCGGATATATTGTAATATATCTCGAAAACGGTTGAGCGGTCATAGTAAATGTAAAGGATCTATTTAATTAGATGATGAGCCTGTATTCCACAATGTATGTTATGTTGCAGATGTTCAAATTTAAATAATTACATATTATTCCCCTGAAGAGGCGTAAAATATACGTGAAACATGTAGAGGGAAATAAAGGATGTTTAATTAATGAAATTTTACATTCTGCCTCATCAAACTCACTGTAAAGGGTCTATTCGAAAGCTTATTGAATTTCCGACAAATACGGTTCTTTCGAGATTTTTGATAGAGATCTCATTCGGAAAAAGCGGTACTTAGATGGAGTAATTTCCACGTAGGATACTGCCAGTTTTCTGTTGTGTCGCCTAAGATATTACTTCCCTTTGAGGTTTCATTTTAAATTTTTAAATGTGTTTACATTTTTCACGAAAGATAAGGACAAATTATTAACTGTTTCTATTCAAAGCTTCCCAAATGACACAACGCATGTGATCGGAAACGCGCTAAGATTACGCAGTTCCTACGAGTAAGGCTTCCTTTTTTATGTCGCCAGGCTCTACGACTTATTGCCAAGTTACAAACAGATTTCCAACCTCTCTAAACATATTACAGAAGAGATTATAAAAATAACTCAAACTGCTGCAAGCGAGGTTCATACTCGCATCTTCTACGTGGTAGTCCAGCGTACTAACCATCCTGTCACGATTTATTGTATGATTATATTTTTATTTATTTCAAATAACTTTGTATTAGTTTGTTCGTACTACATCAAAATATAAATAGTTCAGAAGAAACTGCATTAGAAACGGCAGTTTCTAAGCGTTTTTAAACTTTTTCTCAAATGGCCACTGATCGTTTTTTTTTATCTGAGATTCGCCGGAGATAAGAATTTTGTGATAACACAACATCTTGAAATATGCATCATTCCTTTCGATCTGAAATATGTGTCAGATCGACGGACAAACACACACACACCGTATTTTGAGGAATATGGGTTAGCTCCGTAGCAATTTAGTAATCTTTCTTCCCGTTATTAGTATGAATGTTTTAATGAATGGTTGAAATAAAAACAATTTTGTCCAATTATGGCTCAAAATTCGCTAATCAGTAGAATTTAAATATTACTACGGTAACGTTTTGTTTTACTGATAAAGCTACATCAAATTCCTCTTATTTTTAACCGGGCATATCATCAAACAGTCATTATTTATATTCAACGTGATAATAATTTCATGATAAGTATTTGGTGCATAGAACAATAGAGAACGATGTAGGTTGATCATTTTTACTCTAGAAAAGATAAATAAACATGCATTTTTTCAATAAGTCGAGATAAATTCTTCTTCTAGATAAAACCTTCTTCAGATTAACTGCTTCAGATAGGATAGTTCACACTAAAGCTATCTTCCAAATAACTCCTTTCTGAATGAATAGATCAGACTAAACCTTCTTCAGATTAACTGCTTCATATAGGATAGTTCACACTAAAGCTATCTTCCAAATAACTCCTTTTGTATGGATAGGTCAGACTAAACCTTCTTCAGATTAACTGCTTCATATAGGATAGTTCACACTAAAGCTATCTTCCAAATAACTCCTTTCTGTATGGATAGATCAGACTAAACCTTCTTCAGATTAACTGCTTCCCATAGGATAGGTCAGACTAAACCTATCTTCCGATTAACTCGTTTCTGTATGGTTAGGTTAGACTAAACCTATCATCAAATCCACAGCTTTCAGTAAGGATAGGTCTGACTAAATCTGCATTAACTCATATTTATTAGGATAGAGCAGACTGCCATCCTAGGTGTTTACAGTTTTTACGAAAGGGCCAAGACAATTTAAGTTCCTTAAAATGACACTAGGTCTATGAACGATAACGTGTTAACATGTCGGAGTTTTTGTTTTACTCCCTGTTGACCTACAGGTGATCCAAAAAAAAACGAACGGAAGTGCCGACTAGAAAATGTTACGTTTCAGAAACCCTACAGAACGAAAATAACGGTGGTTCAAATTTGTATATATATATATATATATATATATATATATATATATATATATATTTCTGTATGCGCTGTAGCTATTTTGATGAAATTTGGTACAAAACTCATTTGTCTAATTTGAACGGTCAAGTTCCTTTACCAGCAAAATCCGTGAACCGAAACATGGGTTTTGGAGCGAAATGTGCTTGAAAAAAACGTTACTATATACTAGAGAACTGCACGGATAAGTAAAAAGTAATCGGATAAATAATCGCCGAGTATAAAACGGACGATGCGAGTACATACTCGGCATCGTTTCGAATTGGCATCGCCGAGTATAAACTGGACGATGCGAGTACATACTCGGCATCGTCCGGAATTGGCATCGTCGATTACTTTACATTACGATTACGAGTAATACTCGTGAGTACTGCATCGTAATCATCGTAAATAACTGTCGACTTCTCGACATGTCGATACAGGAGGCAAGATAAGCAACAGATGAATTAGGTAGTAAATAAGGGGATTATAGAGTATTTTTTTTCTTTCTGAAAATATTTTCTGAGATATAAGCGATCGAAAATCGGGATTTATAGGACTCACTGACTCATAGGAGGCATTTCCCATGATGCTAAAGACTTGAAATTTTGCAGGATGATAGATATGAAGGTGTTATTAAAGGAAAAAATAGAAAAATCCTGAAAAGGTGTGTTTGACGCCGCTTCTGGAGCGGTGTCGTGCCAGTTTTGTACTTCCTTGGGAAATCCGTCATTCCGTCCGAAACCCATGATGTGGGGTATCAAATGAATCGTCTCGGAATGAAGAACCTATATTTGATGTTTTAAGAAACATTTAGAAGCATATAGGCTTGGTCAAAATCTTATACCAGCTGTCTGTCTGTAGGTTTGTTCCTTATACAAATCTGAACCGTTTGACCAATTTTGACTAAACTTGGGACACAGGCGGGTCTTGATATGGGGGGAATCATAGGCTAGGTTAAATTTTCCATCAGCTGTCTGTCTGTCTGTTTGTTCCTTATACAAATACACACCGTTTGACCGATTCTAACAAAACTTGACAAATCAGTAGGTCTTGATCCTGGGATTGGCATAGACTATGTCAAAATCATTAATCAGCTGTCTATCTGTCTGTTTGTTTATTATACAAATCCACACAGTTTGACCGATTTTGACAAAATTTGACACACAGGTCGGTCATGATCCGGGGAGTGTCATAGGGTAGTTCAAAATAGTATATCAGCTGTTTGCTTAACTGTTTATTCCTTATACAAATCCACACGATTTGACCGATTTTGATCAAACATGGTATATAGGTAGTTTATTATCCGGGGAGTGTCATAGGCTACGTCAAAATCGTCTATCAGCTGTCTGTCGGCATGTTTGTTCTTACACTAATTCACACCATTTTACCGATTTTGACCAAACTTGGCACACAGGTAGGTCTTGGTCCGGGGAATGCACTTGACTAAGGTCAAAAAGGTCTTTCATCTGTCAAATATCAAGCAGTAAGAAGAACTTTATGCAGACTCCAAAGACCCTGGTCTTATATGAAGTACAAAAGCCAGTAGGTATGCGGCAACTAAATTTTAATTGATACTTAGAAAATAGTAATGAGATCCCCAAAAAAAAACATAAATGTGAAATAGAGGCCAAGTTCCCCCCCCCCAAAAAAAAATATTGGCAATACAAGAAAATGATACAAGAAAGATATGTCCAAGTTCATTACTTAGAAAGACCTATTAATTACTTACTAAGAACAATAAAGACACAACTGACCTTTAAAAATAACAATAAAAATACTTTTATCCAGTTACTAAAATAAAAATTTCTTCAACCAGGTATATTCTTAAACTTGGCAATGTTTACTTTTCTCTCTAATGATAATTTCGGCACAAATAAAACATTGTCAAGTTTAATAATATACCTGGTTGAGGAAATTTATATTTTAGTACCTGGATAAAAGTATTTTTATCGTTGTTTTTAAAGGTCAGTTGAAGTGTCTTTACTGTACTTAGTAAGTAACTAACTCTTCTAAGTAATGAACTTGGACATTTCTTTCTTGTATCATCTCTTGTATTGGCAAATATTTTTGGGGGGAACTTGGCCTCTATTTCACATTTATGTTTTTTGGGGGATGCGTTTAATACTAATGATATTTATTAATGACTATTAGATTCGAAATATGCAATTAAAAAATTCACCTTGAATAAAATTTCAAGGTCAATTTTGCGGGGGTTAATATGGGGGTTATTTTCCCCGATTTCGCATTGGAGAATATTATGGTTAAGTTTTGTATGGTCCTGTTTAAAAAAAAATCGTAATTGAAAGTGATGGTGCGTAAGACGAGCTACCATTTGTAATGTGTAGTAAATGTTAACATATTTTTTATACGGTGCTAGTCCACGTATTTCAAGGAAACATAATATATTTTTAAAACAACAGCGTTTCCACATATTATGTGGATTAGAGTAGAGCTGGAAAACTCTACATCTTAAATGCTGATATTAGAAACAGGAAAAAACGCGCGTGAATGTGACAAAATAAAAAAAAAAAAAAAAAAAAACGTTACCAAGAACGTCTTTTTACATTCGGCAGGACAGGATTAACGGTTATATCTGCCTTTATTTATGTTTTTTTTTCTTTTATCACCTTAAAAAAATGTGTATTTCTTATATTACCTTTATTACTGATTCTTCTGGATTTTAATATAGACTGTATTACATTGTTTTTGTTTACGTTACAATTGTATAGTCACTGTAGTTTCGTTGAGTTGTAAGTAATACAGTGGACTTCATTACACATGGCGAACCAGTATATAACGTAGTTATTCACGGCGATACCGATACCAAACCTGCAATACTCCACGATGCCGATGCCAAACCCCTCTGTACTCGGCGATGCCGATGCCAAATATTATTTTACTCGGCGATGCCGATGCGGCACGATGCCGATGCCGGTGTTCGGAATGAGTATGAGTACACATAAAGTAATCGAGGTACTCGTCCCATGAGTATACCTACTCGTGATTACGCGATGCCATACTTACTCGTGCAGGTCTCTACTATATACATATTTACTCAGTTGGTGTACTCACGTTATTATTTACGAGATAATGAGCCATCAACAATTTCTTAGAACACTAACAATAATAGCATGCACCAAAAAAACAAATTTAGAGATATATTTATCATTTCCTAATTTTAATTATCTCTTTACAAGTAGACAAAAATTACGTTCCACAAGGAAGTATTACTATTTTGGTCTGGAATAGATGTTACATGTACACCGCACTCCTCAAGTTTCTAGACTTAGATACTCCACTTTCTCTTTCCTTAATTGCTATATGCTAATTTAGACATACTTCTTGTAGACTTGCCCGAACTTGAAACAGATGGAGCAGCCATCATATTGAAAGAATAACTAAACATTTTAAAAATATTAACATGTACACCAAAATTTAACTTCCTCGACAATACAGTTTTCTTCTAGCATTCTTTTTTTTCTGTCATCATAGACCTATTTCATATTTTTATGTTTTATTTTGGATTCTCTTAATTTTATCTTTGCCAAATATCCCGTTGCACAAATAAATAAAAATGTTCTGATAGTTAAGTCAGCCGATTCTACTCAATAATAAATACTTATTTTTACAGCTAGGTTATATTTTGTGTGAATTACGGAAATATATTTTGTTTTAAATGAAGTCATTCTACAATGAAATCATTTAAGAGCATTTGAAGTAATAAAGATAATTCCTTTATGAAAAAAATGATATATAAACTATAATATTACTTATTTTAGCACTTTCCTCCGAGGGAAAGTAGCTATTGAGGTTGCACTCATGACGGAATTTTTGAAAATTTCTTCAAATCTTTATCGATCCTACCTAGTAGACACCGAAAATGACCCCAGTTAAAATTTATATATATATATATATATATATATATATATATATATATATATATATATATATATATAGTTATTTATGTGTCCGTTAACACGATAGCGGCCAGAGTTTTTGTTTTTTATTCACGAAACGTGGTATATTGCGTTCAATTAGCAAACGATTGAACGAGTTCGCTAACCACCAAAATCGGTTCATTAGGAGGGAGGGTTTACTCCGGACCCACATTACCAATTTGCCACTACCAACCGTAATTTTTGTTACATTTCAACGAAACTCGATATTCGTGGTGGTAATCAACAGAGAAAAATGGATTGTAAAAATAAACTAAATCGGGTTATTTGGAGGGGGGGGGGTTTACTCCGGATTTATAGTACTAATATACTCATACCGGTCGTAATTTCTGCTGTATTGTAACGAAACGCGGTATACGTCGTGGGTATTTCATGAGAAAGAAGTGTTGTAAAAATGAAGTAAATCGGTCTATTGGAAAGGAGGGTTTACTTTAAACTCTGTTTCATTAGAATTAGCCCGCCAGACGTAGGTTCCCAAAGCCGCCACGAGGAGCGCTTTCTACCACTAGGGGGACTGTATCCTGTTCCTGCGTCAGATCAAAAGACGGAAAATGAAGTTTTTGTGTATTTATTAAGTAGTACAGTATCATGTATTAACATAACTCAAATTATTTACAAAATTAATAATTGAACAGTTCTCATAAGAAATGAAAATGAGCAGAACTATTCACGTTTTCATTTTATTTATATATGTTATTGACAGTAAATTATTCAGTAATGTAGTCTACACTGCAAAAATTCTGAGGAAAGTGCTAAGTTATGCAGTTCCCGCGTGACGGACGTTTTTGTAATGCATGGTGTCTACTACTTTCGTGAAAGCCAATTTCGTGACTTTTTCGTGACATTTTCATGACTTGAAATGAAAATTTCGTGCCCATTAAAAAGAAAATAATTTCACTTAAAAAGAGAAAGCCATAAGTATTAGCTTAAAATTATTTGTAAATTAAACGGATTACCGTGACACCTATAAACTCACAATTTTACAAACATTTAAAACAATTAATAAAACTGTATAAAATGTACATAAAAAATCTCGTTTTTAGATTCGGGACTTTACTCTTGGATTGCGAGCGGTACGGAATGTCGCAACTCTAACCCCTTTATAGAATAGCCTTTAATGCCTTAAATAAAGTATCGATAAGACAATTTTTTATTATATTATATCGTCAATGGATAAATTATGTTCGTTCCTATATTGCTCCGATTTGCATATTCGTAAGTTTGACATGGTAGGGACGATATGTTAAAGAGGATAGTTACATTAATTTTAAAAATGAAGACATTATGACTCTAGAATGACTACTCAAAAATATTAAACAATGGTAGCAGAAATCTAAATTTCTAAATAAATTACTAACTAAATATTTATTGCCAATGTACATAATTTAGTCAATTAAGGCCCAGCGCACACAGTGCGACTGTTCTGCAACTCCCGTTGCAAACCAGTTGCGCCTGAAACCAGTTTGCAATTGAAACAAAACTTCTGTCCGCACACAGGTCTACTGGCAAAAGGCTAGTTGTAAATCAGTTGCGCCTATGATGCAGTAAAAGTGGAATGTTTACTTAGTGTGGTACATGTTTGTTTTAAGGTCTCAGCTTGGCCGTGTGAGCTTACTATGTTAGACTCAGACGAAGAAGACGTTGGGGTCATTTTGTCTCAACACACTTTTATGACATTTTTTCCCTCACCAGCTCTAATTATGATGTCATTTGGTACATGGGTTACCTTCATAAAGACTAAGAAAAACACCAAATTTCAGCTTAATGTCTCAAACGGTTTCCAAAATACAACCATGTAAAGTTTTCAAGAAGTGGTCAAAATCTTGCTGCGGCAAAATATATGGTTCCACTCCTGTTTACGGTACACACATGATGGTGTCAATTTTTAGTTCTTTATATGTACTTTAAAATGACATGTAACACATACGCTGTACCTGTGTACCATTCGCTGATGTATTATGTACTGTGAATCCAAAAACTCTAACAAGGAGAATTTACTTCCTATCCGGAGATGAAATTTTTAGAAGCAATGAAATGTTATTCCAGTACCTCTAAAACATGTGTTTAAAATTTCCAACCACTTTCACAGTTTAACATTTATAAATATGAAAATTACTGATAATATTTATGTTTTATTTAAGCTGCCAGTCACCTAAAATATTTTGAGTACACTGTCATTTATTTTTAGAAAAATATTCTAAATTGAACTAATTACAACAAATTATTAATGTAAACAATTTTTTTAAAATAAGCTTTGTAATTAAAATAATAAAATTGAAATGTGTTTAAAATATTTGCAATAGTAAAGTTTGGATTTAATTTTACAATTATGAATTAAAAAGCTTTTATATATAAAAATACGTAAAAATAGTCCAAAGCCGCCTTCAGTTTTAAATTATTTTAAAGATTGACACTATATGGCGGTTAAAACATCGGCTAAACACCACTTGGTCTTGTACAACGAAACTGCAACTGCATTTCATCAAAATCGGACCATTTTTGAACGGCAGAAGGCGAACAAATGACAGGATGAAAAAAGAAAGAAAAAAAGTCCTTTGGAATTTTTCTCGTTTTTGCTTCTTTTCCGAGAAAAACGCAAAAACCTAAAACACAATTGTGAATAGGCATTCTTTCTTAATGCATTTATAAAAATAATTAAAAGTATATGTTTTATCTTCTCCACCCTCCACTCACTCTTCCAGCCCCACCACCTTCTTTACCCCTGTCTGAAATTGGTTAGACATTAACTATCCATGGCGTTGGTAGAACTTGGTGGGTCGGTATCTTGGCCGGCTCGATCTTCCGACCTCATGTCCTTGAATTTCGTCGCATGGAGACACATTAATGATTTGGTCTACAGGGAGCACATTGACTCAAGGGGGCACCATCCATCGCCTTGGCTAGGCCTAGAAACAGATTACAGAAGAGCAATGCATAAATGCCATCCAGTCTGTCATTATACGATGTGAAACATGTATTGTTGCAAGGGGCCAATCCTTTGAACAGTTTTTTTAATTGATTGTCAGAAATTATTAGAAGAAGAAATTATTATTTTTTTTAATTATGTATGCGTCTAGTGTTAAATGTTAAACTGTTTTAAGAATTGAAACTTTATTTTTCATAAGAATTGAAAGTTTTTCTGTTTTGTGTTAGCATTTTCCTCTGAAGAAAAGTAGCTATTTTAAATAGTTTAACGTGCAGCTTTACTTGCTGTAATTTAATTTTTTCGCCCAAGCAGATTTTTCGTTGTTTTGTTTTTGGGGGGCGGTAACTGGGTAGAAGGGGTGGAAGATATGGAATATGTGGAAGAAAACCTATACTTTTAATGATTCTTATATAGGCGTTATGCAAGAATACCTATTCACCATTGTGTTTTCGTTTTTTGCGTTTTTCTCCGAAAAGAAGCAAAAACGAAAAAAAAAAAGTCAAAGGACTTTTTTTCTTTCTTTTTTCATCCTGCATCAAATCACGAAGTTTTGCCGTTTATTTTGGGGACACCCTGTATATATAATAAATAAACAGAGTATCCCCAAAATAAACGGCAACACTTCGGGAATCGATGCAGGATGAAAAAAGAAAGAAAAAAAGTCCTTTGGCATTTCTCTCGTTTTTTTCTTCGTTCCCAAGAAAAACGCAAAAAAACAACACAATTGAGAAAAGGCATTCTTGCATAATGCCTATATAAAAATCATTAAAAGTATATGTTTTATCTTCTAACCCCTCTACCCTGCCACCTCTTCCCCCCCCCCCCCCCCAAAAAAAACAACAAAAAATCTTCTTGGTCAAAAAAATTAAATGACGGAATGTAAAGCTGCAAGTTCAACATAATTAAAAAAATAGCTACTTTTCTTCAAAGGAAAGTCATAAAACACAAAACAAAAAAACTTTCAATTCTTAAAACAATTTAACATTTGACACTGGACGCATACATAAATATAAAATAATAATTTATTCTTCTAATAATTCCTAACAATCCATTTAAAAACTGTTCAAAGGTTTTGCCCCGTGCAGCAATGCAGGCATCACAACGCACATTGACAGACTGGTTCGCATTTGTGCATTGGTCTGATGCGATGGATGAGGTGCTCCCTTGTGCCAATCTTTAATGTTAGACCAAATCTTTAATGTGGATTTCTTCGCATGGGGGAAGAAATCCAACAGCGTGAGTTCGGAAGAACGAGCCGGCCAAGATGCCGGCCCATCAGGTCCTATCCAACGCCATGGAGGGTCCAACCAATTTTCGACGGCCCTTCCGTAGTGGCCTAGACTAAGTTCCAGCTTCCCAATCTTTGTGACAAAAGTACTTCCTCCAAGAAAACCGAAAGTTTATTATCGAGGAATGTGTGGAAAAACTCTGCGTCAAGTCAAGGGGTCAACAAATGGAGACCTATTAATTCATTATTCCACAAAAAATCTGAGACATACTCACTCCTATATTTTGGGGTCGGGGGAGGGAGATTATAGGAGGTGATGGTTGGGCTCGGAGGGTGAGAAAGATAAAACATATACTTTTAATGATTTTTATGTAGGCATTATGAAAGAATGCCTATTCAAAATTGTGTTTTAGTTTTTTGCGTTTTTCTTGGAAACGAAGAAAAACGAGAAAAATGCCAAAGGACTTTTTTTCTTTCTATCTTCATCCTCCATCGATTCCCGAAGTTTTGCCGTTTATTTTGGGGATACTCTGTTTATACTTCAAATGAACCTTTTTGTTGGAAATGATGTCTACAATCACCTCCTAGAGTTTAGCTACTTAGACCTGAATCACCCTGTATATATATATATATATATATATATATGTATATATATATATATATATATATATATATATATATATATATATGTCTGAACCACCGTTATATTCGTGATCTATGAGATCAGAAACATGAAATTTTCGTATTTGCCTTTCCGGAATGCGTCATGAGGTTAACCTTTAAGCGGGTTTCCTTCCTTTGAAGGGAGGGAGGAACCACGCTAAAATGATAGATGATAGATTACATTTCCCTCCATAGGGAGGAAACCCGCTTTTGGCGTTGGCATCATGACGCAATCGGGAAATTACAAAATGAAAATTTCACGTTTCAGATCTCATAGATCACGAATATGACGGTTGTTGAAATTTATATATATATATATATATATATATATATATATATATATATATATATATATATATATATATATTTCTCAGTTCGCCCTCCCACCGGCCCAAAATGGTCCGATTTTGATGAAATTTCGTACAATAATCGTTCGTCTAACTTGAAAGTTCAAGTTCGTTAACCAGCAGAATCAGTCCGCCGGAACATGGTTCTGCACAACTATGTAATTCCTACCAACTGGAGGATCATCAATAGCATTTTCTATAAATAACTTTAAGGCAGGTATTTAGTGGACAAAGATTAATTCCAGAAACTTCGCTGAATTTAGCTCTTTGATGGGAAATCATGTCGGTAGACAGTGCACCGAACTAATGACCATAAGACCGGGTGGTAATAGTCAAATGTATAGACAACTTTATTTTTTGTTTGTGCCAGTGAAGAATTGCTTATAGATTTCATTATATTGTAATTTTAAGTTAAAAAAAAAATTTTTTAGACTGTTACAAAAATTTGACAGCTTGTTGTATCGGAAACAGAAAAAAATTATGTTCACTTACTTCATTGTTCATTAACTTTTTCATTATTACTCCTAGAAAAAAATCTATAGAGTAGAATATTCCATTACTGACCCCTCGAAACAACTAATTACTTATTTCAGGAAATGAAAGTTTTATCTATTTAGAAGTACTTCTGTATCAGAGATAAAACTCTCTAGGCAATCCCTCAGAAAACAGTAAAATATTTTTCGAGAAGTAGAACTGGTGAGTGATATTCATGTAAAGCACCGACTTATAGTTATCATGACATTATGTTTACTGTGACAATATTTTAACTCGTTTTCCTGTTCAATTATTTCCACAAGGGGGCCAAAACCCAGGAAAAAAAAACAAAAAAAAAAAACAGTTTTTAGCACTTTCCTCCGAAGGAAAGTAGCTATTGAGGTTGGACTCATGACGGAATTTTTGAAAAATTTCTTCAAATCTTTATCGATCCTACCTAGTAGACACCGAAAATGACCCCCGTTAAAATTTATATATATATATATATATATATATATATATATATATATATATATATATATATGTATATACATATATATATATATATATATATATATATATATATATATGCATATATATATACATAAATATATATATATATACATATATATATATACATATATATATACATATATATATATACATATATATATACATATATATATATATATATATGTATATATATATATATATATATATATATATATATATATATATATATATATATATATATATGTCTGTTAACACGATAGCGGCCAGAGTTTTTGTTTTTTCGTCACGAAACTTGGTATTCAATTAGCAAACGATTGAACGAGTTCGTTAACCACCAAAGTCGGTACGCCGGAAGGGGGGGGGGGGTTTACCCCGAACCCAAAACACTAATTTGATTATGTCAGCCGTAATATTTGTTGTATTTCAACAAAACTTGGTATTCGTAGTGGTAATATAGAGAGAAAAGTGAGATATAAAAATGAACTAAATCGGTTCATTAGAAGGGGGGTTTACTCCGGACCCACAATACCAATTCGCCACTACCAGCCGTGATTTTTGGTATATTTCGACGAAACTCGGTATTCGTAGTGGTAATCCACTGGTAAATATGTGTTGCAAAAATAAACTAAATCGGTTCATTAGAAGGGGGGTTTACTCCGGACCCAAATTCCTAATATTTCTGCTGTATTGTAACGAAACGCGGTATACGTCGTGGGTAGCTCATGAGAAAGAAGTGTTGTAAAAATGAGCCGAATCGGTCAATCGGAAAGCGGGAATTTAATTTGTAATATATTTCAATAGAAAAGCCCGCCAGACGTAGGTTCACAAAGCCGCCGCAAGGAGCGCTTTCTAACACTAGAGTGACTGTATCCTGTTCCTGCGTTAGATCAAAATACGATAATATGAGGTTTTTTGTATTTATTACGTAGTGTAATAGGTACCATGTGTAAACATAACTCTGGAAGCAAATTAATAATTGATCAGTTACTCATTACAAATTTAAAAGAGAACTATTCATGTTTTTATTTTATTTATGTAGGATATTTTAAGCAAATTGTTCTGGAAAGCAGTCTACACTACCCAAATTCTGAGGAAAGTGCTTAGTTATGCAGCTCCTGCGTGACGGACTTTTTTTTTAGAAAATAGTATATTTATAATTAGTAGAAATTAATTTTTTAGGAAACTCATTGTTAATTTTGCTCTTTGCTGAGAAAAAGAAAGAGTTCGGTCAATACCCTTGCAATGCAGAAAATATTTTAAATGAATCCCATGATTCTAAGTATCCAAACCAAAAACTTGATTCAACAATTATTTTTCCACTTTTCTCGAAAACGGTTAAAGCTATCGCCTTAAAAATGATTTCATTCGTTTTCCTAGGCCAAGAAGCAAGTACTTAGAAGCATATGATGTAAGCGTAACGATTTTTGTCGCGCGAATTTTGCTCCAAAAACCATGTTCGCGTGGACGGATTCTGCTGGTTAACGATCTTGACCTTTCAAATAAGTCGAAAGATTTTTGTACCATATTTCATTACAATCGGGCCATTATTCACGGAGCTAGAGTGCGAACAGACAAATATATATATATATATAAATATATATATATATGTACAAATTTGAAGCCCCGTTATTTTCGTTCTCTAGGGGTTCTGATACGTAAAATTTCTTGACATGAGGTCAACCTTATAAGCGGGGTTCCAAAGCGGGGTGTCAAACACGATACTTCAAGTGATCATGCTACCATAAGGACTTACGTTGGCTGACGAGGGCAGAGCGTGGCTCCACAAGACGGTTTGGAGAGCGGAACGCGGACTGGGATCGGTTCAGAGAGTCTGTGGAAAGGTCACTGATGACCGTGGTGCCACCTAACGATGACTACTGTAAGGTTTCACCGGATGATCTGGAGACGGCGGCGGAGGAGTTGCAAGAAGCAGTGCTGGCTGCGGCGACAGAGAGCCTGCCGATTGTAGGCCCTCGGAAGTTTCCACCTAAAAACTGGTGGTCCCTTGACCTGAAGAGAGCTAGAAGTGAGGCAATAACAGCAAGAAAGGCAGCGAGGAGGATGAAGGGAACGGAGCGAATGGAGGCCTCCCTCAGCTTGTACAAGAAAATCAGAAAGGCTTACAAAACGAAGATCGAGCGGGCCAAGAAAACTTCATGGCGTAACTTTGTACAGGAGTCTACAGCTGACGGGCCTTGGAGAGTGGCATTCCGGGTCGCGAAAACCCGCAATGATGCAAATCCTACGACCTTCCCGGCATTTACGATGGAAGGAGCGGATATCCCGTCATCCTGCAAGGAGGCTCATTATAATGCTCTTGCTCAAATATATGGAGTCGACAATCCTGAGGAGGACACAGACCGGCAGCGGGAATTAAGAAGGCTGGTAAATATCCCATTGGATACTGACTGCTCCAGCGATTGGGACTTACTAGATGTGGTGATGGAAATAGAGAGGGCTAACAGAAAAGGAGCTCCGGGCAAGGACGGCATCACGGCTAGAATGCTCTACGAGGCTAGGGAGATACTCGCTCCATACCTCCTCGCAATATATAATGGTTGCCAAAACGTCGGCTACTTACCCGTCATCTGGAAAAAGGCCGTAGTTCTTCTGTTTAGAAAAAAGGACCCCGCGATCCTTTGCGACCTAATGCATATAGGCCTATTTCTCTCCTCCCCGTATTAGGCAAGACTCTCGAAAGGCTGGTGAGCAGAGAGGTACGCCCACAAATCGAGGTTTGCCTAAGTGATTGGCAGTACGGATCACGCCCGGGGCGGTCAACGGGTGATGCCATTAAAAGAATAATTGAAGTCTGCTTGTCAGCCCCAGCAAAGTATGTAGTCCTAATCAGTGTAGATATTGATGGCGCCTTCGATAATGCGTGGTGGCCGGCTATCTGCCAGGCACTTAGACGCATGGAAATCCCAAGTAATATATATGCTCTAATCTCTATTTACCTGGAGTCCTGTGCAGCAGTAATGGTATCCTCGGGGGCAGACGAGGAGCCGTATATGATTACTAAAGGATGTCCCCAGGGCTCAGTTCTTGGTCCGTTGCTTTGGGCGGCAATATGTTTGACGGGGTGCTCTCAAACCTAGAAGAAGCGGAATTCTCAGCAGTGGCCTAGGTTGATGAATTGGCAGTAGTGGCAACTGGTGACTCAAGGATTGCTGCCATGAGGAGAACCGAACTGGCGCTAACCCGCGTTATGGATTGGTGCGATGGGGTTGGTCTGCGTGTCTCGGCGGAGAAGACGACAGCCATGGTGGTGAAGGGCCGGTTTGACCGCCGCCACCCACCTCGGGCACTAGTAAAGGGGAAACACTTTGCGGAGACCATCACATATCTTGGCGTCACCCTACGACCTGGACCAAGCAAAACACCCCACATTGGTGCTCTCTCCCAGAAAGTAAACTCCGTACCGAATATATTTCAGACTTTGTCGGCTCCCACCTGGGGGATGGGATATAAGCCGGCAAGAACAATGTATCTGGCCTGTGTTGTCGGAGTGATGTTGTATGCGGTCGAAGCTTGGCACTTGTTATTGAAGAAGCACCACCAGCGAGCGCTGACCAGTCTGCAGAGGATTGCTCTGAAAAGAATGTGCAAAGCATATAAAACCGTGTCCAACGAAGCTTTGTGCGCGGTTGCAGGCGTGCCTCCTATTGGCATCCTCACCACGGCGAGGGTGACATCTTATCATGCAAAGAGAGGAGGCCCACTCCCTAATGAGCTACCAGAGCCCCTGCGCCAGTTGCTGTCGAATGTGGAAGCAGCGCCGGATCGTTGGCAAAGGCTGAAGGCGATTATTTCCAACTATGTGAAAGAGACGTGGTCGGCGGAATGGAGGCAGACCACAAAGGGGCCGGTAACACGAAGCTTCTTCCTGGACGTGAGCGAGAGACAAGGGCAAGATTGGATATCGCCGGACTTCTGGATCACCCGATTTCTGACCGGTCATGGAAATTTCAATGCCTACCTGAAGAGATTTGCGTTGAGAGAATCGGAGGCTTGCGACTGCGGAGGCGGGGCTGAAACAGTGGAGCATGTTCTGCTACAATGCGAGAAGTTCTCCGCCCCTCGACTCAGGATGTTCCGTCAGATCTGCGACTACGCACCGGAAATGAAGACCCTCGTGGAGAACCCGGTGAACTTTGCCGCCTTTTCTACCTTCGTGAAGGAGTGAAGGAAAATAAAAGGCAAAATATAAGTAATTAATAAAGTTTAAAGAATAAAGTACAGATCCTGCCCATCCTTTCCCACTTCCTTGGATAGGTAAAAGGCAATGGTGCGCTTCACTAAGCCTTCAAAAAAAAAAATAAAAAAAAATAACAAAAAAAGATAGATGGTTGGTTTTGATAGTTCTGGTGACAATAAACAAAACTATTTGATTTACACCTCAAGTATAACTATAAATTTGAAGTACGAAATATTAAATAGCATCAATACTCCGATATTCATTTTGAAATACCCGCTATAAACACAATATAAGCAGAACAATCTAAGGTTATAAGTTCGAAAGACAAATTTTACGCAAGGCTGATGCCAATCGTTTTAGACATATTTCCAAACATGTACACTCCCCTACAAGGAAATCTGATTTAAAATACAAACATAAAAATTCATTCAATTCATCTAGACTTTTCTCAAACATGTCTTTAGGGAATATACTTCGCCGTTTAATAATCCTTCCAATTGTTTAATAATATAGCCAATTGCCTTTATGTAGTTGCGAATTGGTTACTAACAATGAATTGTTTCAAATATAACAAATAGTGAGTTTTTTGATATTTTCACAAAAATAACACACCATTGGGCACATGATAGGAATGTTTGGAATCAATTTCGTTTTTATTGTTTTATTTTTTGTTCATAAATTATTATTGCCTAATCATCATTTGGAGTATCAGTGTGAACAGCACTCAAAAATAGAAGTAAAATATTGCAACTCGCACTAGAATTGGAGCATCATATAATAAATAAATCTACTGACATTTGGCTGACAATGTTTTAAAATATTAAAGAACTCTTTTTATTATTTCTGATTTGGCGTGAAAATGCACCATTAAAAGACGAGCTATTGACAGATGAAGGAAACATGCAATTATAAGTCTTGGCCATTAAGATTTATTGAATGAACATTTCTTGAGGAAGTAGTTGGGAAGTGACAGCAGTGACACGAGGAGTGGTAGTCGGTCAGTCTTCTTGTCTGAGCATTTCCCCTATCGATTTTATATTTGCTTATCAAAGCGATATAAAGTCGATTGGAAAGAACTACTATTCCGCCAGCTGATACGTCGAAGCTTCAAACAAATACGAAGTTAAAAACTTAAGGGAAATAAAGAGATTTAGACAACCCTGTTCGGCAGAGGATAAAACTCCAACTAGCAGATATTGTTTTGACTTAATCATTCTAGAACTATGCAAACACATTTAAATTTGCAAAATGAAATCTCAAAGAGAAGGCATTCAAAATGAAAAAGTCCGACTCACAGGAACTGCGTCATCTTTGCGCGTTTCCGTTCTTATCCCTAATGTTATTTGTCAAGCTTAGAATGGAAACATCTCATATTTTGTCTTAACATTTCTTAAAACATGTAAACACATTTAAAATTTTAATATGAAATCTCAAGCAAGGCACCACAACAGGGAACTGACAGCGTTCTAATTACTCTACGTGCTTACTAAATGTAGAAGTTTCCCTGTAAGTACTGAATCTGTAGCCCGTTAGGGGGCTCAGGAAAAAATTCGCAAGAAACCTCTAATTCATCGAGAAAAAAAAAATAACTGCGTTATTGGACGTCCAGAAAGTATCTTTTGTCAATACATTTAGTGAATTAAATCAGTTTTTCAAAAAAGATTTTATCTATATTATGATGGCATAATTAGAATTTACTTATCCTGAACAATGTTTGAGCAGAATGTCTGTTTGTTCCTTATAAAAATCCACCACCGTTTGACTGATTTTGACCAAACTTGGTAGGTCTTGATACGGGAAGTCTCGTAGGCTAAGTCAAAAATGTCTACTAGCTGTCTGTCTGTATGCTTGTTCCTTATACAAATCCACACTCTTCGTCCGATTTTGAACAAACTTGCCACACAGGTAGGTCGTGAAACGGAGAGCGTCATAGGCTAGGTTAAAATCGTCTATGACTCGCAGTTCGGAGATCACGAGTTCGAAACAATGAATAGTCCCAGATTTGCGTTATTAGATTTTAATATTAATTCTTTGGTTTCTAATTTATTTTTGCTTTTATAGATGCAGAAAGTAAGTGTAGCGTAGCACGCCTGGTAACAGATAATGTTCAATAAAAAACGCGACTAAGTTAAAAAAACAGAAAAATCGACATACCTGCTTTTTACTTCGGAATCGGACCATACTTCAAATGAACTTTTTTGTTGGAAATGATGTCCAGAATCACCTTCTAGAGTTTGGCAACTTAGACGGGAATCACACTGTATAGCTGCTACAATTAAGTTTTGTTAAAAATGTTCCTACTAATATTACTATTTTGTCCCAACCGCATCAATTAGCGTTCAATCATTCAAATTTCTGAGCTTAAGGATCATTATTTCTGGTTAGAAAGAAAAAACGAACAAACAATCAGGATTGAAACGGTTATGAGCTATTCGATCACTGCCTTGAATAATTCAGCATGTTTCTTCAACGCAAGGAAGATATTCACTTATGAGGTTGACTGGATGAAGCAATGCGAAAGAGTGCACGATATATGTTCTTTGGCGAATGCCCAAAATGTTGCAACATTTTTTAATGAATTTAATTCATTATTTACGCCATAGTTTAGAGATGATTTTTTAATTTGTATTGTTTATCCATGACCTTCAAAACCCTCAATAAAAAGGACCACAAAAAAATTCTAAGCCTTACCAGACTTTACGGACTCCTTCGATGCCTACTACAGCCTAACTCAAAACTATTGATCAATAACAAAATGAATACAAGGACACGATAGAAACAACCTGGATCTACGGTACTCAATTATGTGCGGCAGTTAAACCATCAAACATTAATACAATTCAGCGTTTCCATAAAAAGGTCTTCCGTAGAATCTTCTACACTCCTTTTAGTTTCATCCTTCCTCCATGAGGAAACCCGCTTATGATTTCGACCCATTGAAGCAAAACTTAGGTGTCTTAGAGTAATGGCCAAGTTTTAGAACACATAAATAGGTTTATACATATTTATCCCTGCTAGCTGTAGATAATGTTTCCATTGCTAGTATGCACGGATGCCCACAAATCCCATCACTCCAGAATTAGCCGAATCCCGATTCCCAACATTCCATTCCAAACTCTGCACATCCGAATCCTCTGGATATCTGAAACCACTCTGAAGGCGCAGGCCAAGTGACAATCTTATAGCTTAGAGTTTCATAATTATTGTTCATTATATAAATTTTAAATAGAAAACATTTGTAGATCATGTTAAAGTGTGTATTTTTGAAATGAACTACTATTACTTATATTGAAATTTACACAAACTTATTATACAAAATAGGGAGCACAACAATGTTTGTCCTCCCACCTCCTTATATCCACAGTGGCCATATCAAGTTGGTTTAAATTTTATATTCGGAGGCACGGTGGCCGTGAGTGTTAAGGCGTGAGCACTTAACACTCCGAGCCAAAGGTCGTAGGTTCGATTCCCACTATGGGGTGGTGGCTTTTCTTTAGAAGAAAGAAAAGGCATCAACCCTATCCTGGCTAGAAAAGGGTGGTAACCAATAGATAACCCGTCCCAAAATTCTTAGTTAATAATAATGGACGTTAAAATTTAAATAAGAAAATACATTTTATATTCAGGTTTTACATTTTAAAAAAGTCATTTTTACTTGAAATTATTGTTTGAGAAATGCTTGCGCTTTTTAACTACAATTGTCTGTCCTATTTCGAATTAATTTGATTAAAATGTCTGTATAAGGAGTTTTGTTATACAAAAATTAATGATACAGTAGCATTACTTTATTTATTATTATTATCCTAGAGTATTACAAAAGAATAAAAATATCTAATGAATTTTTGAAGGGCAATATTTATGATAAAGGGTCTAAAGTTAAGTTATTGCGCAATGTAATTGTGTAGATATATTGATTGTTCTAGAGTAGCGATGATCTGGTTATGTCTTTGATGTACTGTACAAAATCAATGGGTACCTATGCATTCTGCAATTCGTATGAAGTTTATTCTGTTTGTTCTGATAATGCGACATTTTACATGGAAATGACGCATGTCCTAATACATAGATTATATCTGGTTCAGCTTTTATCGAGGATTCTAACAATTTCTACGTGATTGAATGGTTTTCAAAATGTCAATCACCATTAACGTAAATCGTGTATCATTGCTGTTTATAACTCATTCATAAAACGTTTACAGGACCTCAAGGAATATCAAAGCAAATAAGCGTATACGCCCTTCTTGAAATGCCCGGAAGAAAAATAATCATTGGATTGTTTGGAGTTCGGTAAAAGTTATAAGATTGCTATTTGGACGATGAGTTTGCCTCCTGTATAAAAGATGTTTGTATAAATAAGGTCTGCCATTGACTTTAAATTATTACTGACAGTATCGTTCAGCGTTAATGGAATAATGTTTTTAATAGTCAAAATAATTAACAATTTTTCAATTTCAAGTGTGGACGTTTCATTCGAAATCGTCATCCCACCCAAATCTTAGATGCCCATCCCTTTCCCCTGGGACCCATCCTAAAGACCTTCCCAGGAGGCTTAAGAGACTTTGGCCCCGTGACCAGCTACCCTAACAGTGGTTAAAAACAACATTGAGAATAAAATATTAATATAGCTTAGGAAGTGTCAATAATGATTGGCTTCTTCCAAAACTATATTATATATCGTTCCTACCATGTCAAACTATCGAATATGATTTATTTATTTATTCAGAATTTACAACAATGAAAAAATACATTTACATTGTTGTAAATGTACAACGATACATTTCATATATCGAATATGAAAAATCTCGTTTTTCAGATTCGATACTTTGCCCTTGGTTTGTGAACGATACGGCTTGTCGTAAATTGTCGCAACTCTAACCCCTTTAGAATAGCCTTTAATTCCTCAAATAAAGTATCGAATAAGACCATTATTCAATATATTACTTCGTCAATGGATAGAATATGTACGTTCCATAGTTTGCTCCAATTTGTATACTCGATAGTTTGATATGGTAGGGACGATTAAGCGTGGATGTTTATTCCATCCTTTCAGAATACTACACGTATTTTGAGTAGTATTGTTTATAGTATGGGGGCGAGGTTAGCTCAGTGGTAGAGCACTGGACTAATAAGCTGGAGGCCTGAGTTCAAATCCCGAGCAAGCACTAAAGATTTTTTCTTCTAGTGTCTTCGTTCACCGGTTGAATTCGGCCTCCCTGACCGTCCCTAGGCCAACCCAGCCTTTAATTAATTTAATAATGGGTACCTTGGTTGGTGCTAATGACTCTAGCAGTCGAAGCAGCCAAGGGGAAAATCAGGCGGCCGGAGCATAGTACTGGCCACACTATCTCTCTAGTGTGCCGTATGGTCATGAATCAGATACCTCTATAGTATCTGCCCCTCAGGGCCCTCGTGGCCTGTTACAGGACTGATTTTTTTTTTTTTTTTTTTTTTTTTTTTTTTTTTTTTTTTTTTTTTTTTTTTTTTTTGCTTGTTTATAGTATACGTTCTTGATACTACACTATATTTATCATATAATACTTTAGAGAACACAATTAATTATTGTACTAATCATACATTGTAGAACTATACACTAAACATAAAAATAAAAGAGAGAGAACGCCGTCTTCCATGGCTTTAGCGCTGGGCTATCTACTCGTTTTCACAATTTCTAAAAATCCACGTTGAACTAGGGAGAGATTTTATCAATGCGCGCACACATAAAAGTCCTTTGCCCTCCTAGGTTGGATTTCAACCAGCAACTCTACCATTGTGTGCCAATGCACTAACAACCACAAAATTAACAGACTAAGCCAAAAATCTTTCATTAAAACAATCATTTCCCCTTATAGAATTAAGCAACTTCAGCAGAAACGAATGACTCGTAACATGAAGCAAATTCGCGTTCCACTCAAACACCCCCACATCTTGATCATAGATCGCTGACTCCTATTTCTTCCCGGAATGACTAAAGGTCTGATACGATTTTTAGTGCTCAATCGACTATATGCAATTGATGACTCAAGCTTATTAACGCCATGCCAAGTATTCTCACTCGACCTGTCCTTTGTATAGAAGGTTCACCTATGTACAAATAAGCCGAATTAATAGTTTAATCAAACCTAAAACGGTATGAAATATGTAGACCAAAAAGTACGGCAGGAACTGCCTCGTCGTGGCGCGTTTCCACTCTCGTCTCAAGGATGGGACATGGGTTTGGTGTGAAAAAAAAGGATCGAATGGAAAGCTATGAATAGAAACAGTTAATAATTTATTTCGATCATTCGTGAATGTAAACATTTTGTCGAAGGAATTCTCAAAGAAAAGGAAGGTTTTAAAAGAAAAGGAAGGTTACATGAAAGCTCAGCAAATGGAGCTATCCCCAACGGAAATTACTCAATACACATTCTCTACTTTCGCTTAAGGAAAATAGTATTTCAAATACGTTTCTCATTTCAGATGCTTTTTTTTTTTTTTTTTTTTTTTTTTTTTTTTTTACTAAAATATTGATTTTAAAGGTAAATTCAATTAAAAAAGAAACAAAAAGAAAACCACCAATTGAAAAAAAAACATTCAAAAAAACGTAACCGACAAGCAGAGATTTCTCCGAATAAGATTGCTCCATCAAAAATTGCATATGACCTGTGCAAAGCTGTAAAATCTGCGATTTTTTTGCCAAGAAAATAATGTTCCGATATGTGCATTCCACTGGTTAACGAACCTGGCCTTCATCAAAATGGGACCTTATATGAACCAACTTTTTTTTAATGGTTTTTAAAGGCAATTCAACCACGCGGGTCATTGTTGCCTATTCAATTTTATTGGAATTTAATAACTAACAAAATGTAAATTAAAGGCAGCAATCAGGTAATACATCAAAAATTATTTTTGTACATATATATATATATATATATATATATATATATATATATATATACACACAGGGTGTCCCAAATAAGACGGCTCAAACTAATTTTGCGGCCAAACGGTTGGTCTGAGAAAAAAATGCCAGAAGAAAAAGTTGTAGGGCTTGATCTATGCTTTCCAAATATGTCCATTATTTAACATATTCACCGTGCATGTGCGCTCGGCGCTAGCTGAAATGATGTTGAGGTTTGCAGATGACCTCTATTATTATGCACATCATTTTAAAGGGAATTAAAAAAGAAACTCTTTGCTGCAAACCGCACTTCGATATCTTTAAAATCAAATACGTTTCATGCGATTCAAATTTCATTGTTTTAAATTAAAACGATTTTTTGGAAGAACTTACAGAGGTCGGTTATGAATGTGTGATACATGAATTTGAGGTATTTTTTCTTCATCTTTCTGAAAAAAATATGGCCGAACCTCTAAAAGAAGTATTTTTCCTAATAACTTTAATAAAATTGAAAATAAGGCATATTTTTTGAGTATTTATTCTTTAGGGAATAACTAAGCTAAATCTGATCATTCATGTTATCTCCCTCACATCCATATCCCTACTTGAAAGGTATTGATGCAAGGATGGAGTGGTACTTACTGCGCTGAAGTGTACGGTGAACATTTCTTCTTGAAATCCGTGTTTCTCTTGCAATCTCCCGAACACTGATGTGTGGATTTCTCCTAACAAGGTCCAAGATGGTGTCCTGGTCTCTTCAACGATGTCTTCTGGTGAAAGAGAAATGTCCTTGTCGGGTGTTTGACACCAGACGCAAAATCGTTTTGTAAGATGGATGAACTCGGGTTGGGTAATACTGCGCGTTAAGTCCAGCAGCCATCCGAGCTTTCAATCTATAATCCCCGAAAAAAATAATCATATCCAAAATCTCACAACTTGTGAATTTCATGGTTGAAAGCGAATATTACACTAATAATGAACAAAAATAAAGTAATGAACCGTAATCCAATAAGGAATATCGGATCCAAAGGACTAGATAGATAGCAGGAATGATCAGATTTAGCTTAGTTAATCCCTAAAGAATTAATACTTAAAAATAGGCCTTATTTTCAATTTTATTAAAGTTATTAGGAAAAATATTTCTTTTAGAGGATCGGCCATATTTTTTTCAGAAAGTTGAGGAAAAAATACCTCAAAGTCATTTATCACACATTCATAACCGACCTCTGTAAGTGCTTCCAAAAAATCGTTTTAATTTAAAACAATGAAAGTTGAATCGCACGAAACATATTTGATTTTAAAGATATGCCGAAGTGCGGTTTGCAGCAAAGAGTTTCTTTTTTAATTCCCTTTAAAATGATGTGCATAATAATAGGGGTCATCTGCAAACCTCAACATTTCAGCTAGCGCCGAGCGCACATGCGCGGTGAATATGTTAAATAATTGTACAATATGTTGTAATAATTTTTGGAAAGCTTAGGTCGAGCGCTTCAACTTTTGCCTCTGACATTTTTTTCTCAGATCAACCGTTTGGCCGCAAAATTAGTTTGAGCCGTCTTATTTGGGACACCCTGTATACACACACACACACACACACACACACACACACACACACACACACACACACACACACAAAAACACACACACACATACGTATATACAATTTAAACAAAAAGATAATAACTGTAATTATAAAACAAATAGATACATTTTCACAAAAGCTCTTGCATGAACGCACAAATACAAATGCATAGATATAGAAATCCAGAGTTAAACAAAACATTACATGTGTCCAAATTACATTATATTTTTATCCGTAATTAAAGTAATTATATTTTATGATAGAGATCTGTATCTCTCAAGAAGTTCAACGCTCGCTGGGTTAACTCATGGTCGTCTCCAAGTATACCGCAGAGAGGACCATGAAACCCCATTTCGTTTCGAGCGGCTTCTTAGGCTCTAAATTCGGTGAATATATGTTTAATATATAATTAAATTCAACTAAATATTTGTTTATGAACCACCGTTTTCTAGATCTATGAGCACTGCACCTAAAATTTTCTAGGCGGTACTTCAGAATTGCATTATAGGGTAGACGTCATAAGAGGGTTTCCTCCTGTTGGTGCTCTAAAAAATAAATTAACCGAGTTTATTTTATCTTATACATTTCGCCTTTATTATATATAATTTGAGATATTGGAATCACTCTAAAATATTGGCCTATAATTTGGTTATCAAATGATGCCTATGTCTGTCCCCACTTTCATCTTCTAATTTCCCTGCATGTTTATTTTGTGGTTAAATAGGTAGTAATTCTTGTCATTAATGTGATCTAGATCGCATTATCCATTAATTTGGAGCCATTAATAAGGGAATCAATCATCAATAGCAAAGTATCATAAACCCTTTATCGTGTTCTTGTAAAAATCGCTGTTGAGAAGTTTACGACTCAAGCAACAGGGGATTATGTTTAAATAAGATGTGATCGATTAGATAAGAATGGCAACAATGTGACTTTTCCTTCTTATTTTTTATTCTATTGGTACATGTTTAATTGTAAATTATCGGTTGCATGTTGTGAATAAACATTTGAATTACATGAGTATAGATAACCTGCTCTGAGAAGTGTACGGTTGCATGTTGTGAATAAACATTTGAATTACATGAGTATAGATAACCTGCTCTGAGAAGTGTACGGTTGCATGTTGTGAATAAACATTTGAATTACATGAGTATAGATAACCTGCTCTGAGAACTGTACGGTTGCATGTTGTGAATAAACATTTGAATTACATGAGTATAGATAACCTGCTCTGAGAAGTGTACGGTTGCATGTTGTGAATAAACATTTGAATTACATGAGTATAGATAACCTGCTCTGAGAAGTGTACGGTTGCATGTTGTGAATAAACATTTGAATTACATGAGTATAGATAACCTGCTCTGAGAAGTGTACGGTTGCATGTTGTGAATTAACATTTGAATTACATGAGTATAGATAACCTGCTCTGAGAAGTGTACGGTTTGCCGGCAATGAAACGTGAACAATTTAAATACAGATCTAAATGAATATTGCTTTTAAAATGAATTTCTCAGCACCAGATGCTGTTTGAAATTTTACTGACTCGCTCATACACTTTTATTCAAACGGCAATGAAGCCGCTCATAAACTTTTATTCAAATGGCAATGTTGTTATTCAGTACTTTATTAAATATTTTACTAAGCGCATAAACTAAATAGAGAAACCAATTTGTTCTGAAGAATGAAAATCGTTTTGGAAGAAGTGGAGTTTAGATTCATCTAATCCTGTACTTTATTACTAGTCAACCCATTATCCAGAAAAGCTGCCAATAACTAAGCAAGTTTAAACTAATAAACCAAATGAAATTCGAACTATGTTCTTAATAAAGTCGATAGGCAAGAGCTTCCAAAAAGGTTGGCGGATTTAGTAGTTTGAAATCAGTCTTAAAATTGAAATTATTTGTATTTTTTTTTTCTATGGCGCATTGACTTCTACAGCCAATTCAGACTTTTTAGAGCATATGTACTAGGCCTTCTATCAGATTTAGTTCTACAAAATTAGTGGATTCGCAAGGAGAATATTTTAAAATATTCTGGACATTCTTTATATTTTTCATTAGCTGAAATTCCTTCAAGTGGATTTCCTTACTTAGAATATATTTAAGGTGTTTGAGGTGACAGAACTAAGGACCTTACTCGAGTCCGGGCAGCTTAAGTGGTTTGGGCACGTATGTCGTATGGATGATGAAAAGGAACCAAAGAAAGTTTTAGAAGCTCGACCCTCTGGGAATATACCGCGAGGTCGGCTTAGGATTTCCTACGAGGAAAACATCCAGAAGAGTGGAGGGAAAAGAGGCAAAACCCTCCAGCAAATGAAGCAGCTTTGCAGGAACCGGAGTGAATGGCTGAAATTTGCCGAGCCTCCTCGACGCTAGTAATGGCACTAGAGGAAGACAAAGAAGAATAACAAGAATATATTTAGGTATAACAGTTCCGTTAAAAACAATTTTGCTTTCATTATTCATGACAAATCAAAACCAAGAGGATTTTCAATTACTACTTGCCACAATGGGCCTTGGCTTGGCCTTCCTCATGAATATCTGTAATTACTTGCCCAGGAATTAAGATGTAATTGCTTAAACATGACAAGTGATTTGGTAAATTTACTCACAAATGTTGTTTTTCTTGTTTATATTGACAACTATCAAAACCAATTACACAACACCATTCATTATTAAACATTCAACATTTCGGTACATAACGTCATTCATATAAAGCGATTTCTTTGAGTTTCAATTTTAATGCGAATATAGAAAAATTATTTATTTTTAGAACAGGAATGTTTTTATGGTTATGAACCAATTAACGTTATTTGTGGTAGCCATTGAATCTAAGCGTCAAACGAAATGTTTCTGTGGTTCGAAGCCGCTTATATAATTTATTATAATGTAACCTCAATAAATACAAATATTTACATAAGTACATGCTATAAATACGCCTTCTTATCTAAATACTCTAACAATTATTGAATAAATAATTCAACGGAAGATTCAATAACTTGCAAATTGAACCAAATCAATATTAAACTAATATTTAGAGCCTCACTAAACTCCAGGAAAAATCTTCTGAAAAAGCTCTGATTAAAGTTAAACAAATTGTTAGAAAAATATTTGATAAAAATTATTATTTTTTTAATATGCCTAAAACAGTAGAATTGTGGAGAGTCAGAAAGCAGAAATATGAAGATGTGCACTAGGGTAGAAGACGTTGAACAAATTTCAAACACTGTGTAAATCCAATGCAAATTCAGATAAAAAAGTCCGACTCGCAGGAACTGCATCATCTTAGCGCGGTTCCGTTCTTATCCGAAGTGCGATTAGTAAAGGAATAGTAGCTGCTATTGGTAGGTTTTGATCTTTCGTTAAAAATATAAAATAAAATCTCAAAGAGAAGGAAGCTTAAAGCGCCACATATGGAAACTGACAGTTTTCTAAGCGGATGGGACTCTCCCGTCATCACGACGCTTACTCTAGGAAAACTCTATTACCAATATGATTCTTATTTTCTCAGCTTTAATGAAATACTCATTCCACCGTTAAATAAACTTAAAAAACAAAAGTGAGGTAAACAGTTACAAAAACCCGTTTAAAATAACAAAACTAACACTTTCGTAGTTTTAAGCACTTACTTCTCCGACTGACATTGCCCCATCGAAATTTGCTTCAGAATCTTTTTTTTAGAGAATTTAGTAAGCTTTTGAATGGTTACATCGTACTTCCCACGATTTCTTAACTGTTTTGAAGATATTAAGGGGGGGGGGAATGGTGCTAATACCTACCGATAGCTGCTATATTCCTTCACTAATCGCACTTGAGATAAGAACGGAACCGCGCTAAGATGAAGCAGTTCCTGCGGGTCGGACTTTTTTTTTGTCAGACAAATTAATGTGTTATGTTTATATTATAATATAAATATTATGTTTATAAGAAGAGCAAATCACTTTAATTGCGGTGTAAAATATTGTTGCTAGCTAAATCTATGTATTATATAAGCTCATAAGGAAAAAATGGTGCTAATGACTCAGATTTCGATACACCATAAAAGAAAAAAAAAATTAAGAACAATATACAAAGATTCCGAAGTATTTCATGTCTGTTAATAAAATATTTTATTCTAATCCCAATAACGCAACACTTATACACAAATAAACTTTTTTTAGGTATCTATTTAATACGTATAAAATAAGATTATAATGAGCAATCCGCTGTGGCATACACCAAGTACTACCACCGTGTGGAGTGCAACTACTATAGACCGGTACGTCTGTACCACTGTGGTATGTAAAGAGCGGCTGTTCTGATACTGGCAAAAATTAGAAATCCTACATTCCTAAAGTTGTTTGGAGGCTTATATTTATGACCCTAGAAAGGAACTTACAGATGACGAGGGTCCACTGGGCGATACCTGTACTGGGAATGCACTCCACCCTAAGCCTCCTAGCTCCTCACCTTTGAATTCATATGATTTCGTTCAATGAATTTTAAAAAAATATTAATAAATAGATAAAAACTTCTGAAAATAGGGAATACCAAAAACAATTCTAAAGAACGAAATCAGTACAGTAATCTAGATATTCATAGGGCATCTTCGAATTCCAAGATACCGTTGAAACAAAATATTGTTTCTATATATACGTATCCTGTTTTATTGACTAATACATTAGACTACTATAAGCAATCACAAAAATAACGAGCAGTGAAAAAAAACTGTAGGAAACACACAAAAAGATTCGTTCAAATGAACGAAATTACCTATGTTTTAAGCACTTATTTCTCCAAATATGACCATCCCATCGCAAATGTCTTCAAAACATTTTTTGTAGAAAATTTAGTAATCTTTCGAATGGTAATCTTTTGCTTGCCAAGATTCCAAACCGTTTTCGTGATATTAATGAAAATATACGAAGCTCCCAAAACTTTTCATGTCTAAAAATGAAATATTTTATTTTAATCCTTCCTTTACTCCAAACGTAACCAAATTTTCAACATATTAGTTTTGATAAAATTCAAACATGCAGCAAATGTTTCAACTGAAGCCCATGATTCTAAGTACCAAAATCAAAGACAAAAAGAACAGTTCGAATAAGCGAAATCAATTACTTTAATGTTTTAAGCACTTATTTCTCCGATTTACATCGCCTAATCAAAACTTTCATTAGAACCTTTTTTGTAGAGCATTTAGTAAGCATTCTAATGGTAATGTTTTGTTTTCCAAGATTCTCAACCTTTTTCGAGATATTAAGGAAAGAATACAAAGTTACCAAAACTTTTCATGTCTGTTCATAAAATATTTTTTTCTAACCCTTCCTTAACTCCAAACGTAACATAACTTTCAACATATTAGTTTTAATGAAAGTAGAACATGCGGATAATGTTTTAACTGAATCCCGTGATTCTAAGTACCCAAACCAAAAACGGTATTCAAAAACTATTTTTCCAATTTTCTCGAAAACGGTTAAAGCTATCGCCTTCAAAATGGTTTCATTCGTTTTCCTAGCCCAAGAAGCCTATAAAAAGAGTACTTACAAGCTTATGAACTCAAAAACGTAAGCGTTACGATTTTTTCTGCGCGAATTTCGCCCCAAACGCCATCTTCCAGTGGGCGGATTTTGCTGGTTAACGAACTTGACCTTTCAAATTGGACGACTGATTTTTGTACCAAATTTCATCAAAATCGGACGATCAGGGAAGCCAGAAATGAGCGAACAGACAAATACATATATATATATATATATATATATATATATATATATATATATATATATATATATATATATATACATACAAATTTGAACCACCGTTATTTTCGGTCTCTAGGGGTTCTGAAACGCGAAATTTTCTTGTCGGCGCTTCCGGATTGTTTCATTGTATCAACCTTATAAGCGGGGTTCCTCCCTATGGGGGAGGGAGGAACCGCGCTAAAAACAAGAAATGCTTTAAAAGTATAGTCCTATGAACCGACTACAGTAAGAGCTATAGTGAGTTTTACACATGGAATTACCAGAAAATATAGGAAAATAAAGGAATGGATTCCCGGTATATGTATATACTCTTCTAATAAACTGGTACAAAAAATTCAAAGCTACATTGACACACTCTGTAAACAAAGAAGCTAGCTCATTTCATAAGGATCCCTAGTCATGTTTGTTTAAAGGGTAACGAAATAGCTGACAGGGCAGAAAATGAAGCACACCAGCCAACCGATATTATATTCCATTCGTTGGCTGAAAATGAACGAGTGGCAAAGAGTTTGATAGGGCAAGCGGTATTTTTTTCGGGATATTAACACTCAAGCCCGTGTTTTAGCGCGGTTCCTCCCTCCCCCATAGGGAGGAACCCCGCTTATAAGGTTGATACAATGAAACAATCCGGAAATGCCGACAAGAAAATTTCGCGTTTCAGAACCCCTAGAGACCGAAAATAACGATGGTTCAAATTTGTATATATATATATATGTATATATTTATTTATATATATATATATATATATATATATATATATATATATATATATTTGTCTGTTCGCTCATTTCTGGCTTCCCTGATGGTCAGATTTTGATGAAATTTGGTACAAAAATCCGTCGTCCAATTTGAAACGTCAAGTTCGTTAACCAGCAAAATCCGCCCACTGGAAGATGGCGTTTGGGGCGAAATTCGCGCAGAAAAAATCGTAACGCTTACGCTTTTGAGTTCATACGCTTGTAAGTACTCTTTCTATAGGCTTCTTGGGCTAGGAAAACGAATGAAAGCATTTTCAAGGCGATAGCTTTAACCGTTTTCGAGAAAATTGGAAAAATAGTTTTTGAATACCGTTTTTGCTTTGGGTACTTAGAATCACGGGATTCAGTTGAAACATTATCTGCATGTTCTACTTTCATTAAAACTAATATGTTAAAAGTTATGTTACGTTTGGAGTTAAGGAAGGGTTAGAATAAAATATTTTACGAACAGACATGACAAGTTTTGGGAACTTCGTATATTTTCCTTAATATCTCGAAAAAGGTTGAGAATCTTGGTAAACAAACGAATACCATTAGAAAGCTTACTAAATGCTCTACAAAAAAGGTTCTGATGAAAATTTTGATTAGGCGATGTCAATCGGAGAAATAAGTGCTTAAAACATTAGCGTAATTGATTTTGCTTATTCGAACTGTTCTTTTTGTCTGTTTTTATTCCTTGTTATTTTTTAATTGCTTATAGTTGGATAATGTATTTTACAATAAAACAGATTAGGCACAATAAGAAAAACAATTCATTGTTAGAAATATAGCTTGCCAAGAGAAAAAGATTCGATGACGTCTTTTGAATATTTTCAATTGCCTTTATGCTGTTGGTTTTTTTATTTTATTTTTTAATTGATTTTATCTGTAGAATTATTAATATAGTAAAAGAACACAGGAATGTGTGAACATTTTTGATATTTTCCAATTCATTGAAACGTATGAAATGAAGTATCGGTAGAAGAGGATTCTAGGGTCTTGCGGACCTGACCCCAGGTATAGCCATAAAACCCTTTGAACCAAGGCCGAGGAAAATATTATCTGTTTCTATTCTATGCTTTTCAAATGAGAATAGAGATATGAACAGGAACCGGGGTCTCCCTTGGTCTAATGGCTAGCGCCTTGGATTCATAAGCGGGAGATGGTGGGTTCGATTCCCAACCTCCGGCAGGAATTTTATCATCCCACGGCTCGCTGGTGAAATTCCTCGCTACACCCTGGATGTCGGCGCTAATGACCTACATGTAGATGAGCCGTAAAAAAAAAAAAAAAAAAAAAAAAAAAAATGATCTGGAACCGCGCTAAGATGACGCAGTTCCTGCGAGTCGGACTTTTTCGTTTAGAGCAGGGGTCTCCAAACTTTCCAGCCTTAGGGCCATACTGATTACTCCAGTAGGTTCCGAGGGCCAAAACCATATTATCATTGTTGCCGGTGGTAAAAAGTGAAATAGTCCACTGATGAAAAGTTGGATTCATTTCAATAATTTGTTAGTTATTATATACTGAAGTTAAATTTTCTGCATATTATACATGTCTTTACTCATTACAAATCTGTGTTTCTTTATCCAACTTATCACAAAAACAATAACAATAAGCCTACAACAATGTTATGACTAGTTAGCCCATGACCATATCAATGTAGATGCCATATTAATAATTATTCAACATAAAATTAGAATACTTCAGTAAACTAAATTTAATTTGCTATAAAAAATATGTTCTCTAAAAGGAGTTTTCAAGTATGCTAGCTCTCAGCGGGCCGGACAAAATCTGTCCGCAGGCCGGATGTGGCCCTCGGGCCGTAGTTTGGAGACCCCTGGTTTAGAGGGTTAGGCTTAAACCAAGGAGGGCTGAGGTTCTTCTAATCCCGGATTCGGATTCAGCGACCCCAATAACAAATAGCAAACTTGGTCTGCTCTCTGATCCGAACTTATTTTTTGGTGCTGGCTTTGTTATTAATTTTTATTTAGCTACGAAGGCTGTATAATTTTATGTTTATTTATAAGGACGAGAAACACGTAGAGTGAAATATATGTATGTTAAGAAAGTGAGTTTATTGTTTGAAATTTGACCTTCTGCCACATATTAATATGTTGGAAAAATAGGGTCACCATCTTATAACACGATTAGATTGTTATTACTAAATGTTTCATTTGTCCACAAGTAATTGAACCTTGATAAAATAATTAAATTTAAAAATATATTTATAAGTAACAAATATATAAGTATAAGTAAGAAATATAGGTTATTATTCCTATAATGAGGCTTGTATTTGTATGAGTGTGTGTGTGTGTGTGCGGTTATTTTTCTGTCTGTTTATGTGTGTCCGGTAACACAATAGCGGCCATTGTTTTTGTTTTTTTCGCCACGAAACTTGAGTTTATGTCATTACATGTTCTTATTATGTCATTCGCATAGGGAACGATTGAACGAATAGTAGCAAAATCCATTCGGAAATTTATTCCGGTGCGAAATTACTAATTTGCCCATACCGGCGGTAATTTCTAGTAGATTAAAGAGGCGGCGCTATTGACCTAGGTGTCGATGCGCCTTAAAAAAACCCAAAAACAAACAAAAAAAAAACCTTTCTAAAGACAAAGATCAGTTGTAAAAATAACGTAAATCAGTCCATTACTTCGCAACCAATTTATTTGACCGTACTGGCCGTTATTTGTACAAAATTCGGTGAAAAATATACCCTACCAATTAGGAAAATGTGTTGAAAAAAAAATCAATAGAAATTCATTAAAAGTTTTGGTTTACTCTGGAGAAAAATTAACTACAAATTAATAACTGAGTCAGGTGTTCTTTACATCTATATTTTTATTTAGATTTTAACGTCCATTTCTTAGTGGCAACAAATATTACAAATATAAAAGACTACCCGTGCTTCGTCACGGCAGATAAGTAGTTATTTTATTGCGTTATATAATGTTTCATTAAAATTACGTTACTATACAATTCTGTGCAGTTTATTATAGCACGGCTCCCGTCATACCATATTTTATTCAATGGGCGTTAAAATTTAAAAGTTTATGTTTCCAAGAAGTCATATGGTAACACCCAATATATTTACGAGTATTACCAAGGTTATAGGCGAGGAGGCTGTGCAAGGGTTCCGGATATTATTACCTCACCTGGAAAACTCTAAGGATATGCCATACATCACGGTTTGACCGGGACTGTCCCGGTATTTTGCAATTGTTTCGGTGTCCCGCCCAGTTTTATCAATTTCCCGGAAAAGGCTGTAAGATGTAAAAAGTAATGAATTCATGTTTATAAGAATCTTTTATAAATCGGTTACTTTTCTACAATCAACATTTTTACTACTGCTCACAGTGTCAAAGAAATGAGAAGTAATCTAACTGTAAAACGCTGGAACTACCTGCACAGCGCTGCCAGCTGCCAGACACTACTATTTGGCTGAAAGATTGTTTTAAGAAAATCAAGTAGCAAAAAAAAGTTCCGTTCTTATTTTTAAGGTTTGGGTAGACTAACAGTTTAGGATTCCCCCTTCCCGTTAGTTGCTAGGCTTAAAACTCACCATTTTGCTTATAATTTGTACTCTTTTTATCCCCCCCCCCTGGTATGCCCATCCCATATTAATGTGTCTCGGTTTAACTCTCCAAAAATATGGCAAGCCTATCTGACGGGGACAGGCAGAAAAGAAACGCAATTAAAACTCTATGAGTGACAGTTTATTTCTAGTAATTCAAGGTCTGCCATCATAGTTGAAATTAACCTCAATTAGAAAGAAAACTATGAGATAGATAATGTAAGGTAACAGCTGTTCTTTATCGTCTTAGCAACGCAGGCTGCCTAGGCTTGCCTTCTCTAACCAACTCAAACTTTAAACCCCCCTAAAAATGCTTAAAAATACGAATATCAAAAAATCCTTTCTTAGCGAGTGCCTACGTTATATATGGAGTGCCCATGCAAAATTTCAAAATTTTCTGTCGAGCGGTTTGGGCTGGGCGTTGATAGATGAGTGAGTGAGTGAGTGGTATTTGACAAATATATAGTAGACTAAAGCTATTTATGATTCTTTTGAATTTATATAGGTTATTTTAAGGAAATTTATCAGCAACGCAGTGTACAATAACTAGTATCTGGGGAATGTGCTTAGTAATGCCGCTCCAGCGTCACGGTGTTCCCCTGATTATATATATATATATATATATATATATATATATATATATATATATATATATATATATATATATCGGGGCGAGGTTAGCTCAGTGTTAGAGCACTGGACTCATATGCTGGAGGACCTGAGTTCAAATCCCGAGCAAGAACTAAAGATTTTTTCTTCATGTGTCTTCGTTCATGGGTTGAATTCGGCCTCCCTGACCGTCCCTTCGCCAGCGCAGCCTATAATTAATTTATTAATGGTGCTAATGACCCTAGCAGTCGAAGCAGCAAAAGGGGAAAATCAGGTGGCCGAGGCATCGTACTGACTATTGTGCCGTTTTATCACGAATCAGATACCTCTATAGTATCTGCCCCTCAGGGCCCTCATGGCATGTTGCAGGACTGATTTTTAACATAAATATGCTTTAGCGGTGACTTAACTGGAAAAAACGTTACAAAAAAGTGTTCGCTGGCGTTCACGCATGCGCAGTGGTGTTCGCACATGCGCCCTCGCGTTACGCATGCGCAGTGGCCATGTACGAAAAAGAAGACCGCATGTTGCACAAAAGAGTGTCTGCTTGCGTTCGAGCATGCGCAGTGGCGTGGCCATGTACGAAGAGGAAGACTGTATGTGTCACAAACACATAATTCATAAAAAGTGTCCGCCGGCGTTCGTGCATGCTCAGTGGAACGAAAAAGATGACTATATGTTATAAAGTACATTATATAGGTTTATCGGGTCGACCTAGCGTTACAAAAAAGTGTCACAAGAAGGTGTCCGCTGGCGTTCTTGCATGCGCAGTGGCCATGTACGAAAAAGAAGACTGTATGTGCCACAAAAGAGTGTCCGCTTGCGTTCACGCATACACAGTGGCGAGGCCATGTACGAAAAGGAAGACTGTATCTATGTGTCAAAAAAATGGGTCCGCTTGTGTTCGCGCATGCGCGGTGGCCATGTACGAAAAAGTAGAGTGCATACACAGGTTTGTCGGGTGGACCTAACGCATATTTATGTTCCTGTATATGAGCACAAGCCTCTAAACGAAATAATTTTTTTTGTGTTCTGATATATATATATATATATATATATATATATATATATATATATATATATATATATATATATATATATATAATAGGTGCTCCGACCGCTTAGGTCATTAGCACCGACAGATATCTACTAAAGCTGAAATCAATGCTTTGTAACTTTGGGAGTTATGTATCTCTACACTACATCCCCCCCCCCTCCTAGAGACATTTCAATATCTTATCAAGGCCAATCGACTTAGGAGTTCTGACCAACCTTTAAATAATACATTAACTTCTTCCACGATCGTGTCAAGAACTTCATCGCATCTATTTAGATCTTGATCATGTTTTTACAGAGTACGTTATGTCCTGACACCCTCAACATGCAAGAGTATTCATCCTGGCAATAGATCGAAAGGAGGAGGGTAGAAAAATATCGTTCAAATCGTAAAAATATTCTTTTCAAGATATATGCATTATATTCATTTATGACAATCTTCTAGGCTTACATAATTGACATAATTAGCCG